>CM065734.1:91651-96651 GCA_033310375.1 Conus canariensis
ACTTCAAACTGCTCAGCTACCCATCTTATGCAAATTACAACCTGCTCCATGTTTGCAACGTCACGGGTTTCGTCAGCTGGTATCGAAAACCAATTCGCTTCTCTGATTTCAAGTACAACAGACCGCAAGACTTTATGTGCCATAATCCGAGGATCTCGTTGACAATATCATGTGACAGATATTTTGAACCTGTGTTTGTTTTTTCCTTGCAGCCCTCTCCAAAGCAGATCTTGAGCAGCTGTTGAAGGTTGCCTTCCTGCTCGTCAGGTCCACGGAGAGGCAGACCCGGACACAGGAGAAACTGAAGGCTCTTCAGTTCGTTCATCAGGCTTTGCAGGTGTTTCTTTTGTTCTGTTTCATGCTGACACGTCACTGGAGCATACACTGACGTTGTAGACTGCCTACATTTTACGTCATACACGGCTGCTCCATGTGAAGATGATTTTTCGTGGCTTGAGAACTTTTCCAGTGCTTTCTTCCAGTTGTCAAAACCGCTCCATACAAACGCTGCATCAGGTTTGCAGCCTTGATGATTAGCCCTCAGCAGAAGAAACAATATACCTTATTGTCTGTTGTGCCTAGGTGAAGCCAAGAGTATTGCTGGAACCAAGACCTTTGGAAATAGCGGGCTTCCTGAACTTACCCTGGTCAGTTTGGAGAGGACTGTGTCGCTCTGTGGCTGAAAGGGGTTGACTGCGTCCTTGCAGCGCACAGTAGACTGACATTTTGGTTTTCTTACAGTAGCAGGTCGGTCAATGTCAACACGAGCAGACTGCGCAGGTCGGCTGGCGTTGTCACGAGGAGACTGTATGATTGATGCACCTTCTGTAAGAGATGAGGAAACACTTTCTTCCTCCTTTTCTTCATCATTTACACTGTCCATGGTTTGATGAAGTGTTAGGCTCACAAAATGTTCCTCGCTATTTGCCCTATAAGGACAGGTGGAAGGGATGATTCAATGTCTCCAGCCAAGATCTTATTCATCATGTAGCCTATCCTGGAGCTCTCTTGCCGACTTGTTACGATGTGTATGTCCCTACCAATCATTCTCGCCGTAGCTTGCACTACAATAGCATCAGCATATATGCCATTCTTGGCAATGTTGGTCAGGCACTGGTCAGTAATGTGTGGCCAAAGTGGGTCAGCTGCAGAGAGGTTCCCAAGAAATATGTTGACATCTTTCCTGGGCGAGTTTGACACCAAGTATGACAAGGTGATGCACCATCAAACCTCTCTCTCTTTCTCTTTCTCTCTCTCTCTCTCTCTCTCTCTCTCTCTGATTTTTTTGGAGGTGCTCAATATTCGGGGGGGGGGGGGGGGGGGGGCAGTATATATAAGGCTGCCCCCCCCCCCCCAATATTTTTCTGGAGGGGGGCATGGCCCCCCCGCCCCCCCTGCTTCCGCCGCCTGTGGTATATGTATGTTTTTATAATCCACAGAGAGAGAGAGAGAAAGAGAAAGAGTAACGTAGGGAGGGGGTAAGAGTGAGGTAAGGGTGGAGGTACGCAGAGAGAGAGAGAGAGAGAGGAGGGGGGGGGCGAATATATATATATATATATATATATATATATATATATATAAACAAGGACAGGGGGGAGAGATATGAGAAGTAGAGATACACAGACGAGAGAGAGGATGAGAGAGAGAGACAGACAGACGGATGGACGGACAAGACGGACAGACGGACAGACAGACAGACAACAGACAGACAGCAGGACAGACAGACAGACAGACAGACAGACAGACAGACAGACAGAAGAGACTGAGACAGAGAGAGACAAGTGGTAGAGATACACAGACGAGAGAGAGAGAGAGAGAGAGAGAGAGGAGAGAGAGAGAGAGAGAGAGAGTAATGGTCCAAAATGCGGAAGCTAGACAGCGCCAATGCTGTCCAGCAATGTACAAAACCTGTCTTCATCCCCATCAGCCTTCCAGTGGATTTCTCCCTGCATTTATCAGGCTGTGTCAGCTGAGCAATGACATCGCCATCATCCATCATCTTCTCGCTTTCAACGCCTAATCCTGCCAGCTATAGAGAAAAAAAAACACACATGCCCTTGACCTTGAGTCCTTCCATCAGGATCAGGAAGTGTCCTGAGACCTTGACCAAGCAGGAGACTTTGTACAAACAGAATTTTCTTTGTGTGTCTGTCTTTAGTTTTTACCGGCTTTATTTCTGCTTAAACATTCAGACCCAGCTGCTGGCTGTCTCTGTGTTCAGTTTACCCAGGGACTGTAGAGGGAAGAAGACTCATGGTTCTGCAATGTTCAGTACAGCTGTGGGATGGGATTTGTTTGGGAAATGTACTTCCGACTCTCAAGGCAGCAACTTTAACTTTTCGCCAGGGAATCCCAAAACTGCTCGTTCTTAAATTTGAACATGCCTTGGCGGGAGGGGAGGGGAGGGAAGGTCGACAGGGGGAGGGGGGGGGGAGTCTTGCCGTGTCATTCTTGCTTGCACGATTCAGGGGGCGAAAACCAAAGACCTTTCTTTTCCAAATGATGTGTGCACTGTGTTGTCATTTCTGTCAGGCGATTTGGTGTTAAAGCAGCATTCGTTTGGAGTTATGGCCCTTTGATTCTTTCATCATGGGAGCAAGAGTTACCCTATGTGTTTGTTATTTACAGTTAGTATTCCCTGCCTCATGTAAGATTTCTTTTCATTCGCGGGATGCTTTGGACAGACGCATCGGAAACGGGGTTAACTCCCCTGCAATGCTGCTGGAGCTTATGACGTCCTTCAAGAGTAGTGGGCAGCCATCCCCGCGGACTCTGTCCGCTGCCTCTTGCAGTCCATGCCCAGAAGATGGCGGACAGTGATGGAGGGACAGTGGTGGAGGCAGTCCATGCCCAGAAGATGGCGGACAGTGGTGGAGGGAGTCCATGCCCAGAAGATGGCTGACAGTGGTGGAGGGACAGTGGTGGAGGGACAGTGGTGGAGGGAGTCCATGCCCAGAAGATGGCGGACAGTGGTGGAGGGAGTCCATGCCCAGAAGATGGCGGACAGTGGTGGAGGGACAGTGGTGGAGGCAGTCCACGCCCAGAAGATGCCGGGCAGTGGTGGAGGGACAGCGGTGGAGGGACAGTGGTGGAGGGAGTTCATGCCCAGAAGATGCCGGACAGTGGTGGAGGCAGTCCACGCCCAGAAGATGGCGGACAGTGGTGGAGGGAGTCAACGCCCAGAAGATGCCGGACAGTGGTGGAGGGACAGTGGTGGAGGGAGTCCATGCCCAGAAGATGCCGGACAATGGTGGAGGGACAGTGGTGGAGGGACAGTGGTGAAGGGAGTCCACGCCCAGAAGATGGCGGACAGTGGTGGAGGGAGTCCACGCCCAGAAGATGGCGGACAGTGGTGGAGGGACAGTGGTGGAGGGACAGTGGTGGAGGGAGTCCACGCCCAGAAGATGGCGGACAGTGGTGGAGGGACAGTGGTGGAGGGACAGTGGTGGAGGATGCCGGACAGTGGTGGAGGGACAGCGGTGGAGGGACAGTGGTGGAGGCGGTCCACGCCCAGAAGATGGCGGACATTAGTGGAGGGAGTCCACGCCCAGAAGATGGTGGACAGTGGTGGAGGCAGTCCACGCCCAGATGATGGCGGACAGTAGTGGAGGGAGTCCACGCCCAGAAGATGGCGGACAGTGGTGGAGGGACAGTGGTGGAGGGACAGCGGTGGAGGGACAGTGGTGGAGGCGGTCCACGCCCAGAAGATGGCGGACATTAGTGGAGGGAGTCCACGCCCAGAAGATGGTGGACAGTGGTGGAGGCAGTCCACGCCCAGATGATGGCGGACAGTAGTGGAGGGAGTCCACGCCCAGAAGATGGCGGACAGTGGTGGAGGGACAGTGGTGGAGGGACAGTGGTGGAGGCAGTCCATGCCCAGAAGATGCCGGACAGTGGTGGAGGGAGTCCACGCCCAGAAGATGCCGGACAGTAGTGGAGGGAGTCCACGCCCAGAAGATGGCGGACAGTGGTGGAGGCAGTCCATACCCAGAAGATGCCGGACAGTGGTGGAGGGACAGTGGTGGAGGGACAGTGGTGGAGGCAGTCCACGCCCAGAAGATGGCGGACAGTGGTGGAGGCAGTCCACGCCCAGAAGATGGCGGACAGTGGTGAAGGGACAGTGGTGGAGGGACAGTGGTGAAAGGAGTCCACGCCCAGAAGATGGCGGACAGTGGTGGAGGATGCCGGACAGTGGTGGAGGGAGTCCATGCCCAGAAGATGGCGGACAGTGGTGGAGGGACAGTGGTGGAGGAACAGTGGCGGAGGCAGTCCACGCCCAGAAGATGGCGGACAGTGGTGGAGGGAAAGTGGTGGAGGCAGTCCATGCCCAGAAGATGGCGGACAGTGGTGGAGGGACAGTGCTGGAGGGACAGTGGTGGAGGCAGTCCACGCCCAGAAGATGGCGGACAGTGGTGGAGGGAAAGTGGTGGAGGGACAGTGGTGGAGGGAGTCCATGCCCAGAAGATGGTGGACAGTGGTGGAGGGACAGTGGTGGAGGGAGTTCATGCCCAGAAGATGCCGGACAGTGGTGGAGGGACAGTGGTGGAGGGACAGTGGTTGAGGCAGTCCACGCCCAGAAGATGGTGGACAGTGGTGGAGGGACAGTGGTGGAGGGAGTCCACGCCCAGAAGATGGCTGACAGTGGTGGAGGGACAGTGGTGGAGGGACAGTGGTGGAGGCAGTCCACGCCCAGAAGATGGTGGACAGTGGTGGAGGGACAGTGGTGGAGGGAGTCCATGCCCAGAAGATGGTGGACAGTGGTGGAGGGACAGTGGTGGAGGCAGTCCATGCCCAGAAGATGGTGGACAGTGGTGGAGGGACAGTGGTGGAGGGACAGTGGTGGAGTGAGTCCATGCCCAGAAGATGGTGGACAGTGGTGGTTGGACAGTGGTGGAGGGACAGTGGTGGAGGGAGTCCACGCCCAGAAGATGGCGGACAGTGGTGGAGGAGACCAGAGGGAGGCCACACGCGCTGCTGACTTTGAGAGCCTGTCTCATAGG
>CM065734.1:109151-111651 GCA_033310375.1 Conus canariensis
TGACATCAGAAGGGCTGAGGGAGGGGGGGGAGGGAGGGGTGAATCTTAACAGAAGAAATGACTTTGGAGACAGACCCTGAAAAATCTGCACAGACACATATTCCCCGAGCCTCCTCCTTCATCCTTCTGCTTCCCCGTCCCTCAACCCCACCCTTATCCACTTCCCCTCCTCTCATCCCTAAACAATGGGGGTAGGGTGGGGGTGGGGGGGAGTGGGGGGGGGGGGTTGTCGGCTCATTACATTATTATCTCATGGAACAGCTCGGAATTTCCGATAAGAAGAGGACCAGAACCTCACTGCAGTGGTATTGACATCTGAACAGTTATGCAGTGGCATTGGCATCTGAACAGAGTTATGCAGTGGCATTGACATCTGAACAGAGTTATGCAGTGGCATTGGCATCTGAACAGAGTTATGCAGTGGCATTGACATCTGAACAGAGTTATGCAGTGGCATTGACATCTGAACAGAGTTATGCAGTGGCATTGGCATCTGAACAGAGTTATGCAGTGGCATTGACATCTGAACAGAGTTATGCAGTGGCCTTGGCATCTGAACAGAGTTATGCAGTGGCATTGACATCTGAACAGAGTTATGCAGTGGCCTTGGCATCTGAACAGAGTTATACAGTGGCACTGACATCTGAACAGAGTTATGCAGTGGCACTGGCATCTGAACAGAATTATGCAGTGGCATTGACATCTGAACAGTTATGCAGTGGCATTGGCATCTGAACAGAGTTATACAGTGGCACTGGCATCTGAACAGAGTTATGCAGTGGCATTGGTATCTGAACAGAGTTATGCAGTGGCATTGACATCTGAACGGAGTTCCAGCCGGGTCGGGTCCATGAGGAACCAAAGTGGCCTCTGTAAAGCTGGAACTTCCCAGCTTACAACAGAATCCGATCGCGATCTAGTTCTATATCTCCGTCTCAAGAGGCATAGCCTTGCGACGCCCACTAATCCAGAAGTTGCAGGTTCAAATACGGCAGCGCCAGAAAAGGAAAAAAAAAGAAAGAAATCTGGCAGCAGAAGGGCATCAAAGAGTCAAGACCTGGATAGCGGCCTGGACCCCTTAGTGTGTGAGGAGTTCAGGGCCGAAACATTTGTCCGCTGGGGGTGTGGGTGGGGTTGGTAGGAATGAACGGGGATGTTATTCTCTGAAGACCTTCTGCTGTCAAGTTCTCCCTAAGAGTTTGTTCCTATCGTTCAGCTGTCATTTTCCCCGTGGACCACCAACACATGTCACGTCCTGTGACTAACAGGAAGTCGTTCAGCTATCATTTTCCCCCGTGGACCACCAACACACGTCACGTCCTGTGACTAACAGGAAGTGACGTCGGTATTTTGATTCCCCCTGACAGTGTTATGATCCTTGGTGTGTGGCCGGACAAGAAGGGGGCGAGAGGGGCGGGAGGGGGCGGGGCAGTTGGGAGGGAGAAGAAAGGACATTTCCCTGTGTAGGTCCTCGCGTGGAACGAAGGCAAACCAGATGTCTGTGGAACACGTGGGTCAGCGCTTCCTCAGGCCCGCACTAACAAAGGACATTAGCAGAGAACAATGTTGTATGTGAGGGAAGGAGGATGGAGAGAGAGAGAGAGAGAGAGAGAGAGGAGAGAGAGAGAGAGAGAGAGAGAGAGAGAGAGAGAGAGAGGGTACATATGTTTTTCATTTAGGTAAGGCAATAACTCTCATATGAGAGAGAGAGAGAGAAAGAGAGAGAGAGAGAGAGAGAGAGGGAGGGAGGGAGGGAGATAGATAGAGAGAGAGAGAGAGAGAGAGAGAGGAGGAGAGAAGACAGACAGACAGAGAGAGGGCAGACAGACAGACAGACAGACAGACAGACAGACGGGACGGACGAGACAGACCGAAGACAGAAAGACAGAGATATGGACAGAGACATGAGAGAAAAAGACGGTGGGGGGGGGGGATTTAGGGGAATTGGTTGTGACTCTATGAAAGTAACTGCATAACCCTCCTCCCTCACTATATCTACCTCTCCATCTCCCTCCTCTTCTCCCCCCACCCCCCCCCCCCCTCCCTCCTCACGTGCCTAGGATGTGACTGATTAACACATCCTTCCCTATCCGTCCTCTCTCCCTCCCCCCCCCCTTCTCCTCCCCACCCCCCTTCCGCCCCCAAGACACTGCGTATCTCCCCCTCCCCCCCCCCCATCTCCCTTACCACGAAAATTCCTTGATACAGGTCGAGGTTCGCGTTCACTGTGGCATGTCTCTGGCAGAGAGACAGAGAGACAGACAGACAGACAGAAACCTGGTCGTCCCAGATGGTTCTGCTTTCTGTGCCCTTCCCTCGCCCGTCATTGGCACCGACAAGCTGTTGGCACCATCAAGGAACCCAGGTTTTATTCCCCAAACCCCACCCCTACACCATCACCACAATCCTCACCCCCCCCCCCCTTCACCTTTCCCCCTCCCCCATCCCTCCAGCACATTGCACGTAAGTCTCGAACCCACTGTTTATATCATCGTTGTCA
>CM065734.1:116651-126651 GCA_033310375.1 Conus canariensis
TCACAATGGCTGACCTTCCACTGAGTTGTGGCTGTCGCGCGACACCTGCTTCCGGCAAAGGACCTGACACGCTCTTCCGGTTGTCTGTCTGGCTTCTAAACACTACTCTCCATTTTGTTTGGGTTTAGACTGGATTGGACTGGCGGTAGAGGGTGGGAAGCGATGGGGGTGGAGGTGGAGGATGGAGGGGGAGGGAGGTGTTCTTAACATGATGACATGTGATAACTAAAAGGGGGTTACTGAAAGACACTCCCTCCCCTCAGCTCATCCCCTTCCTCCTCCACCTCCCTTCTCCCCCGAAAAAACAACCAAACAACAACAGCAGCAGCAGCAAAAACAACGAAATAGGAGCCTGGCCGCCCCCGCCCCCTCCCCTCCTCCCCGAACAGTCTCACCCCACCTCCACTCCCGCACACACACACACACACACACACACACACACACACACACACACACACACACACACACACACACACAAGCAAAAGAAAACTAGACAGCAATCTTGAGCAAGGACAAAAAGAATAATAGTAGCATCATTGTTGTTTGAGTGTGTGTGTGTGTGTGTGTGTGTGTGTGTGTGTGTGTGTGTGTGTGTGTGTGTGTCTGTGTGTGTGTGTGTGTGTGTGTGTGTGTGTGTGCATGAGTGCATGCCTGCGCGCGCGCGTTTGTGTGTGTGTGTGTGTGTGTGTGTGTGTGTGTGTGTGTGTGTGTGTGTGTGTGTGTGTGTGCATGAGTGCATGCCTGCGCGCGCGCGCGCGCGCGCGCGCGGCGTGTGTGTGTGTGTGTGTGTGCATGCGACCGTGCGTACGTGCGCGAGTACGTGCTTGCGTGCGTGCGTGCTTGTGTGCATGTGTGAACCACAAAACTAAAACTAATGACACCATTTTCAGTCGTTGCCTTCTTCAAACTATATCCACATTCCCTCCCCTCCTCTCCCCCTCCTCCACTCAGCTCCAAAGTTTCCTGACCACGCACATGTTGTCTAGCATGCTCCAATACAAAAACAAACTGCATCGCACTGCCACAGAAAAGGACACAATGACCTTTCAGTCTGTCTACAAACTGCATCGCACTGCGACAGAAAAGGACACGATGACCTTTCAGTAAAACAAACTGCATCGCACTGCCACAGAAAAGGACACGATGACCTTTCAGTCTGTCTACAAACTGCATCGCACTGCGACAGAAAAGGACACGATGACCTTTCAGTAAAACAAACTGCATCGCACTGCCACAGAAAAGGACACGATGACCTTTCAGTCTGTCTACAAACTGCATCGCACTGCGACAGAAAAGGACACGATGACCTGTCAGTAAAACAAACTGCATCGCACTGCCACAGAAAAGGACACGATGACCTTTCAGTCTGTCTACAAACTGCATCGCACTGCGACAGAAAAGGACACGATGACCTTTCAGTAAAACAAACTGCATCGCACTGCGACAGAAAAGGACACGATGACCTTTCAGTAAAACAAACTGCATCGCTCTGCCACAGAAAAGGACACGATGACCTTTCAGTCTGTCTACAAACTGCATCGCACTGCGACATAAAGGACACGATGACCTTTCAGTAAAACTAACTGCATCGCTCTGCCACAGAAAAGGACACGATGACCTTTCAGTACAACAAACTGCATCGCACTGCCACAGAAAAGGACACGATGACCTTTCAGTCTGTTTACAAACTGCATCGCACTGCGACATAAAGGACACGATGACCTTTCAGTCTGTCTACAAACTGCATCGCACTGCGACATAAAGGACACGATGACCTTTCAGTAAAACTAACTGCATCGCACTGCCACAGAAAAGGACACGATGACCTTTCAGTAAAACAAACTGCATCGCACTGCCACAGAAAAAGGACACGATGACCTTTCATTCTGTCTACAAACTGCATCGCACTGCGACATAAAGGACACGATGACCTTTCAGTAAAACAAACTGCATCGCTCTGTCACAGAAAAGGACACGATGACCTTTCAGTAAAACAAACTGCATCCCTCTGCCACAGAAAAGGACACGATGACCTTTCACAAAAACAAACTGCATCGCACTGCCACAGAAAAGGACACGATGACCTTTCAGTAAAACAAACTGCATCGCACTGCCAC
Organism: Conus canariensis; assembly: GCA_033310375.1. Lineage (NCBI taxonomy): Eukaryota > Metazoa > Mollusca > Gastropoda > Neogastropoda > Conidae > Conus > Conus canariensis. The sequence goes on from CM065734.1 coordinate 118,769, forward strand.
AGAAAAGGACACGATGACCTTTCAGTCTGTCTTGAGTAAACTTGTTAAAAGCTGCAAGTCACATCTTGGTGGTGAAATTTTTCGGCCTTTGCTACCTCTTAACAAGAGTTGCATATGTTCTGCTGGCTTGTTGGGTAGTCTGGAAGCATTCAGTTGCATGAAAATTCTGACCGACACTATAGTGTGTAGGACATTTCTGAAAGGAATCGGTGAGAATAGCCACACACACACACACACACACACACACACACACACACACACACACACACACACACACACAATGCACGCACGCACGCATACACTTGCTGGCTCGCTCGCACACACACACACACACACACACACACACACACACACACACACACACACACACACACACACACACACGTACACACGCACGCACGCACGCACGCACGCGCACGCACACACACACACACACACACACACACACACACACACACACACACACACACACACACACATACACGTGCTTGAACGATGTTCTCTGCATTGTTGTCCTGTCTCGATGGTTTTCTAAAACACGTTAAAAGAATGATAAGATCAGTTTCAGTTTCATCAAGGAGGCGTCACTACGTGCGGACTAGTCCATATACGCTACACCACATCCGCTAAGTTTGGAGACCACATCACGCATGATTTGAAGCTGATGGATATATGAATTACCAACAAAGATGAGACAATTGAAGAAGAGGGTCTCGTGGCTACGACTCAGCGGATGTCTGACCTACGCATTAGTCCAACGCGCTGGTCAGACCTTCTGTGCCCACCAGAGATAAAATTTATGCTAAAGCTACCTCACCACATCTTATTTTGCCCGAAACCCCCCTTTTTCACAAACAAATCTCGCCCATCTCATGCTACTTTTTGTCAAAATTAACACCTTTCTTACAATCAAAATTAAAATGCAAAACCTCCAAAAATTGGCGTAATCGCTATTTTAAAATGGGGTCTTCGTGCAAAAACAAAGATGAGCAATTTAGAGGCCCGCATATTAACAGTCTCTCTGATTAACGCCCGCGGGATTGAGCCCTTACTATTTTTTTACGCTCTTCTACTTCCAGCACTACCAACAAATCAGAACAAACAACCGGCCTTCCATCTTGGTTAGTTATTTTTACACACACTGAATTTATAGACCCCGCAACTAATTCTTTAAACCGACTGTTTTCACCAAATGTGCTTAACTGATAATCACAAAACCCCGCCTTAATTGATGGTAGTACTCTTAGAACTGTAGATGGATGGCCTTCAAATAAATTAGTATCTGTTTTTAACTCTTGTAAATGGACATACAACATTGGGTTCACGAGAAAATCAGATGGTTCATTGCTTTCAAATTGATAGATGTCTTCTCTTGTACTAAATTTATAAGATCTGCTAGTACTGTGGAAGCCCAAGATTTTAGCAAGACCTTTAGGAAAAGTGTATTCTCTTCTTTCTTCTGGTGGAAAATGCACAGTAATTCTGAGGTTTGCTTCGTTAATTTTTAGCAATATGCCTAATTCGATAAATACTTCTTTTAAAGAACAAAAGTTGTAATAGCCTTCTGGTATTTTTTCATGAGTTATTTGATTGCCCCCTTCGTTACTAATATTAATCCAGTTATTCTGAGCTTCTTCAGATATATTAAACCACTTAACTTTAAAACCAATTTCTCTAAGAGCAACCCTACTATCACCGCGCCTATTGTCAATTGGATACTTTAAGAACACACGCGTGTTTTGTTTAGTTATATAAATGTGCATCCTTTTTAAATCCTTTTTAAAAAATCTATTTAAAAATGGAGCCTTTTAAATATAACGAAAGTGCCACTTACGATGTAGGAGGGGTTTATGAGCCCAAATCTTTGGACTTTAGTAGCCTAACCATCGCAGTGGATGAATCATATGGCTTTCTAGTCAGACTTGTAAACCCACTAACTAGATATTTAAATCCTCCAATAAAGAGCGATAGAGTGCCATCAGCATGGTCATCCAACCCTATGGCTTTTTACCAGAATCAGTTAAATTTTGCCATTTACTGCTCAACCACTGGCTGCGGTGTTTCATATGCAAACCATACCGACGATGGTGTTTACAAACGAACAGAAATTGAAGATAAAAAAACGACAGCAATATCCTACCCTGGAAGAGATAAGAAATCTAAGGGCAAACGATTTTGGCAAACACGAATACAAACTTCATAAACGAGAGAATGCTTGGGCGCTGCTTCCTGACATTAACTGGAATTTAAAGTTTGAACTACGAAGCCCCTATGTATACTTTGATAAGAAATACAATTTTAGAAAAGCTTTGAATGAAGGACGCCTTCTTGCTAGCCTAGTCCCAGGAACACAACAGAAAAAGCAGATTGAAATAACTAGGCAGGGCTCTGTATATATGCTGCGGAGAAAGAAGTCCTTAGCTGAAATGGGGGGCGACACCGTCGGCTTAGAGTTTAACCCAAAACTAGAATCATTGCCTAGAAAAATGACGATGCTTTTTCGCTTATTTATTACTCCAAGGGAGTCTGATCCTAGTTTGCCAGAGCATACGTTAATCAGAGGTGTACAAATAAAGTCTGAAAACTTGGACGGGCCTCTTAGGCTTGTTATTGTTATGACTAAAAACGGGGATGAAATAAACACTTCTGTATCTTCTGACAAAGTCACTGTGATGGTTGACAATACTAAACTAACAGTGCTTGATTTTATTTTCATTAAGTATGTTGATTTTATTGCGTTTTACTCTGTTGATGAAGTGCTGCCAGAAGGATTAATAAGAAGATATGTACAGGATTAAAAAAATAATCTTGTTTAAAATGGAAGGCGGTCAGCAGTTTAGATTAAAGCACATGACTGAGCTTCAAGAAGAAATAGAAAGTGACTTGGATAAGTATAGGGTTACTAGAAAGAAATATGCTAAAGTTTTAAATACTCTTTCTTATATAATCACCGGCTCATCAGCTGTAGCGAGCGTAAGTGCTGGGTCTAGCGTTGCTCTTTTAGCTACTGGGGCCGGAGCGCCAGCCTCTTTAGCATTAGGGAGCCTTAGTTTGGGTTTAGGTGCTATGTCTATGATTGTGAGTGCTGTTTTTAAAAAATTAACGCCTAAACTACAAAAGCACACCGCCATTGTAGCCCTAGCATCAGCAAAACTTTGTTCATTAAGACTGAGAATTAGCAAAGCATTGCAGGGTGAAAACATTACAGCTGAAGAATTTGAGCGCCTTATGGCTGATGGCGAGGATTACAGACGACAAAAAACTGAACTTCAAAAGGAGTGGAGAAAGACTTTTACTTCGCAACAAGTAGACACTGAGACGATCAAACAGAACATTGAAAAGCAAGCAAACAATCAGTTAAACCCAAAAATAGACTAAAAAAATAAGATGTGAACTAAATAAATAAATCATAAGTTTAACACAAAAGAAATAAATACTATTTTTTTTAACTAACTAACGGGCACTGTGTTTGGCGGGACAACTTGCAACTCTTCGCGAACAAACGATCTTTTAGGGGCAGGCTTTTTAGACGTAGAAGAAAGAGTCTCTCTTAAATAATATACGGGAGGGGCTGTTTTCATAATTCTTTCAACTTCATATACATCTACGCTCCATATGGGGTCTGTGGCTCTAATTCTAACATCACCCTCTACCTCTCCAGGAGCATACAAGTATCTTACTTTTAACCCAAAAGGCAAGAGTTTTTGATTACCTTGGATGTCTTCAGTAATACTTATTTTTTTTAATTTGATCGCGTTCACCGGTTTAAGACCTGTTGCTTTAAATTCTTCGTTGTTCATGGCGCGTAAGACTGCTGGCAATCTCCTAACCCATTCTGTGTTGCGTGTTTTGTCCATAAGGTCTCTGTGGTATTGATAGGTAAACAGCCGCTCAGCCAGATTCTTATTAAAGTTTTCTACTAGAGCTTGGGAGCGATGGTTGCCTGGGATTCCTCTCTTAACTGTAACCCGATGTCTTAAAAACAGTTGGTTTACAGCTCCTTTAAACTCTTTTCCATCATCAACCTGGATCAATCTAGGATACTTTAATGGGCCTCGCATGTATATTTGTTGTAAAGCCACAGCCACAGCAGTTGAGCTTTTATCCGTTAAAGGCTCAGCATCTTTATACCTCGAAGCCATGTCAACAACTGTAAGAGCATACTTAAACTTTTTTCTTCTAACTTTGTCATGCGGAAGATACAGCAAGTCCATCTGGTGGGTGTCATTAGGAACTGAGTTAACAAATCGAGGCCTTATTATTCTTTTGGGGGCAGGCAGATATATTTGCCAGATCGCTTGTTTTGAAAGCCAGTCTTTCGCTTCTGATTCAGACACCCTAGCAGCTTTACTCAGTTTATCAATAGCGGCCTTTCCTTTCCAATACCCTCCAGGTGAATAATATATTTTGTACTTTGTATCGCCCATAAGAAGGGACTGTTTTTATTACATTTTTAACAATGTTTTTTAGATTGAATATGCAAAAAGAAAGATTGCTCCCATAGCGCCTATAATAAAGCCTATTTCTACCATTTTCTGATCCTCAGACGGTTCATAAAAGTCGGACAGCTCTGGCGGCGACGATGTTAGAAACTTCTTTCCTGTCACTAAGTAATATTCATTCATTGCTTCATCAACGTCTGTAAATGTGTGCTCTGCATGTCCCTGCTCTCTTAACTTTTTATTAATAAAGTCTAAGTGAGCAATCCTCCTTTTCTCGTAAGCGTCTCTTGCCTTAGCTAAATCTTCCATTGCTTTGTTATGGCGTTCTCTCTCTTCATCAGACCGCAATTTACTAAACATATAATTGCTGCCAGAGAAAGCCAATGCATTAACAATAGCTCCTCCCACCATCAGAACTAATCCAGACATCTTTTTATAAATGAATGAATCTTTTTTATAAATCAATATTTTTTAGAATGAATCTTTTTTTATAAATCAATCTTTCTATGCATTGATGTTTTCTGGGATAATCCCCTGCGCAACAAGAAAGTCTTTTGAGGCAATCCCCGCCGTTATTACAGCTATAACCTTAACAACATCCTCAATGTCTAACCTTCCTAGATCAGCTGGTCTCATCTTAAACATGTTTTTTGCTAACATGCTATATCCTATACTAAGACCGCTGATTACAGCAGAGTGGTAAATAGTATTGATGATCTTTGCAGTGCTCATATTTTTTATTAACTAAAAAAATAATTAAAATAATCATAATATGAAAGACTGTCTATGTGCTTTTTAATCAGATAATCTTTTGTTGCTAGAGCTAAAAATAAGGTTGTAACTAGTTTCGGCGAATCTTCTATCTTTCCCATGTTGGGCGGTTTTATTCTTAACAAACATTTTGCTAGGGTTGAATAAACTATAACGCCGACAATGGGCACTGCATAATTAACCAACGTTAAACTCATGGTTTTATTTTTTATTTATTTAATTTGTAGATTTAAAAATGGCGGTCAAACGCAGCGAATCTGATCTAATGATTTTAATAGAAAATTGTAATGAACTATTTGACGAAACGATGAAAGTGTTAAACATTGATTTTAGTAAATCTGGGTTTGAGAATGATGTAAACAATTTAATAAAAAATCATAGTGAACTATTTGACGAAGCAATCAAAGAGTTAAACATTGACTGTAGTGATTCAGAAAAAGCTAAAGTATTGGCAGGCGTTCTTGTAAGATTAGGGTGTCTTGAAGTATTGCAACGCCTGGGTGAAGAATAAAAACGCGTTTACTTACTTTTATTTTTTTTTAATTTACGTAAATATTGTGAGTTAAAAAATGAGCCACACAAGTGAGTCCGAGTTTGAAATACTACCTTCCAACAGTACGTTGTTGAATAGTAACAAATCATTAAGCAATATGTTCATTGAATTAGACATGGACATTATTAACCCCACAAACGTTCAGGAAAGTGTAACGCATGCTATTTCTAAAATCCCGGGGTCTCTTCAAATTAACCCGCCAGCAAAAGTGTTGTTGGCCATTCTGATTGAATATATAACCCCCGATGATAGTAGTATGCAAGTCTGGGTTTCGACTAGGCAGAAAGAAGTAATCAGCTATTACGACTTTACACCTGGCTGGGCTGATTACATGCTTACACAGTTTAACTATGCAAGTGAAGAAGCGAAATTGCGCGGCTCTGGTTGGTCTGAAGGAACAGTCCTCGAAATCAAATTAAGGCAAACCAAATACTCTCCTATAGTCGGCAATTCTTACATCCCTCTCCCCAGAGAGCTAGTTTTTAAACGAGCAGTCTTAAACATACATAATTCTGACAATATGTGTTTCATGTGGTGTATTTTGGCGCACTTACACCCAGTTAAAAAGAATGCAGAGAGAGTTTCTAATTATTGGCAGTATAAAGATAGCCTGAACTTTGATAACATAACCTTTCCAGTGAACGTAGAAAGCATCGACCAGTTTGAAGAGCAAAACAAACCAATCACTGTAAACGTATACACATGGTCTGTAGCAGACAATCTACTACCTCTAAGGATCTCTCCCAAAGCCCCTACTTTAGGCGAATCACTTGAGAATCATGCAGACCTGATTCTGTTTACAGACGGTTTCAAGAGCCATTATGTATTAGTCAGATCAATTAGCAGACTTCTGACTTATACGTCAAAGCACGGATCTAAACAAGAGCTTTGTAGAAGGTGTTTGGTCAGGATCCCCACTGTAGAGGCAGCTGCAAAACATAAGAAACACTGTAAAAGTTTTGTAGACTGTAAAACCGAACTTCTTACACCCAAACCAGGGTCTAAAGTTAGTTTTAAGAATGTACACAAACTGCAGATGAGTCCATACGTGGTCTATGCTGACTTTGAAGCGATCTTGCCGCAGTACGATGGCCCTCAACAAGACCAAAAAACAACCCTATTGTCCCGTCATCAGATCTGTTCTTATGCATTTGTTGCTGTTAGGTCAGATGGCGGACACACACAGCCGGAGATTTACAGAGGCTCCCACGCGGCCGATCGATTTTTGGAGCAGATGAGACACCTTCGCAATCAATTCTCTAACCAGCTGAACCTTTCAGACATTAAGATGACCCCCGAAGACCAAAGGCGCTACGAATCAGCCACCCACTGCTGGATATGCGGCTTAGAGCTAACTCCCAATAGTAAAGACGCGACGGCAGCGGAAGCAAACCCAACAGTGAGAGACCATGATCACATTGCTGGCAAATTCAGAGGGGCAGCACACAACAGTAGCAATCTTCAACTCAAGGTTAACCCCGAAAAATGGAAACTGCCAATCTTCTTTCATAACTTACGAGGCTACGATTCTCATTTCATCATGCAAGCAATAACTTCTGAATGTAAGAGGGTTAGCTGCATTGCACAATCATCAGAAAAGTACATGACCTTTACTGTAGACTGTTTATCCTTCTATGACTCTGCCCAGCATCTGATGGGGAGTTTAAGCAAACCAGCAGAATCTTTACACGTCTATCCAATCACTAAAAAATATTTCGACCCATCTTTAGTCCGTAAAGGCGTCTATCCTTATGAATACATGGACTCGTGGGACAGGTTTGATGAGCAAGCGCTGCCACACAAAGACGATTTTTACAGCCGTCTTAGAGGTGGAGGCATATCTGACGCCGACTATGAATACGCGCAGAAAGCCTGGACAGAATTACACTGCAAAACGATGGGCGATTATCACGATCAGTATTTATTGGCCGACGTGTGTTTATTAGCTGACGTCTTTCAGAATTACAGAGCCACTTGCATGAAACATTACGGTCTAGATTCATCACAGTACATCTCTGCCCCGGGCCTTTCTTGGGATGCATTCTTGAAGTCTACAAACATTCAGATCGACTTAATATCTGATCTGGATACACTTCAGATGATCGAGGACGGGCTGA
>CM065734.1:141651-144151 GCA_033310375.1 Conus canariensis
ACCCTGTAGATACTGACCCTAAAAACAATCCTGTACATAACTAACCTTGCAAATGGCTCTGTAGATATGTACCCTACAAATGACCCTGTAGATACTGGATACTGACCTACAAATGGCCCTATACGTACCGACCCTACAAACAATCTTAAAGAGACTGACGCTACTTTTTGCCCTGTTGAGATAAACCTTATGAACAATCCTGCAAATACTGATCCTAACAACAACCTTATAGTTACTGGTCCCTGCAAACACTCTATGAACACCAACGCTGCAGACAAGCCCGTAAACACCCCGAAGACACTGATCTAACAGAAAACCCTGTACCACTTGAACAACCATCCGCTCTACTGTTTGCAAATGGATACCTTTCACCTGTCACATATCCCAGTCTTGAAGATCGTTGGGGCGCCACAGAAGACTTCGCAGCCAGCTTCCTCCACGCCTCCCGGTTCTCAGACACTCTTAGACAGTTGCTGAGTGTGAGGCCAGATCATTCACTGATGTTGTCCTCCCATCTCTTTCTCTGTCTTGCTCTCCTTCTGCCTCCTCGCACTGTTCCTTGTAGAATGGTTTTGGCAAGTCCTGTTGATCTTGATACATGACCATGCCATCTCATTTTCCTTTTTTTCATTGTGGACAACAGGTCTTCGTATGGTCCAATGGTTTGCCTTACTCTGGTCTGGATCTCCAAGTTGGTAATGCGGTGTTTGTACGAGATGCCAAGGATCTTGCCGAAGCATCTCATCTCTATGGCTGCACAGACAGACAAACACAGGATTGAAAATACTGCTTTTGTCGTTACACTGACCCGCTAGGCCCTCCCGGACAGTCAATGCAATGCATCGCCCTTGCCAAGGGTGAACATGGCTATCTTTTAAACACACCAGCCATAGGTTTGAAGTTACGTCAAATGCCAGGTAGTAACAACAAAGTTTGAACAGATGAAAATCACTCTGGCTCTGTGTGGAAAAATCTTTTGAATGTGAAAAAGATGATTTTTATCCTGGAATTTGGGGGTCAGTAAATTAGTTCAATCCACGACTTACTGACTCCTTGTATTTTTACGCCATCGGTAGGATACTGGGTTTTTGGAGTGAAAAGCCCAGCAGACGACAGGAAAATGAAGGGTCATGTGGATCATGCTTGCAGAGGAAAAGAAACGGACATGAGATCTGCCTGAGAGTCAGGTATGGTATGGGTCAAGGGCTCTGTGCGATGACTATGTTTTGGCACTGTAACCGTGGACATGGACCTGTACAAGCTCGCAGTGTGTCGCACGACGAAACCAGTCAGAAGCAGCTAGAGTTGTTCTGTGACAGATGGTTGCTGCGAGCATCAGCCTCACGGTCTGTGTGCCATGCCTTGACCTACATTGAGCGGGACGAGACGCCCGTGCGACGCAATTCGGCCATGCTGTTCACAACGGTCACGGGGCCTCGTATTGAGCCAGGGATGGTGCAGTTAGGGATGGAGGTGGAAAGGGGAGGGGGGAGGGAGTGTAGTAGTGGAGGGTGTTATTGGGATGGAGGGGGGGGGGGGGAGGTAGTAACGTTGTAGGTGGACAGAGGGGTAGGGTGGAAGGGATGGGGGTTGGGTGGATGGACATGGCATGAGCGTGGAAAAAGGAGAGATGGGAGGCGTCGATGGAATGTTGGCTGTATAAGGGGATTAGGAATGCGCATCACATGTTGTTTTCATATGCGAGGATGAGGATTGAGTGATATTGAGGCGATGGCATGTCTATTATGTCTGCCTATCTGTCTGTCTGTATGTATGTCTGTCTGTCACGCCACCTGTTCTGAGCATAATTTGGCTAGAGTGGTTGTGAGACTAGGGGTGAAATATTTTGGTCTCTTCTTTGTCTTTGTTGTGAGACTAGGGGTGGAATATTTTGGTCTCTTCTTTGTCTTTGTTGTGACACTAGGGGTGGAATATTTTGGTCTCTTCTTTGTCTTTGTTGTGAGACTAGGGGTGGAATATTTTGGTCTCTTCTTTGTCTTTGTTGTGAGACTAGGGGTGGAATATTTTGGTCTCTTCTTTGTCTTTGTTGTGACACTAGGGGTGGAATATTTTGGTCTCTTCTTTGTCTTTGTTTTCCACTTTCTTTTCTTTCCTTTTTCTTTTTCTTTTTTCAATTTTCCCTTTTGAAAACATTTTACGTCTCTTGTTCTTTGTTTGTTTGTTTACTTTTTTGTGTCATCGGTATATACATACACCCTGAAAGGGCTTTCCAGCAATAAAGAGGGACTAATAAATCTGGAAACAAACAAACAAACAAACAATCAAGGAAAGCAAACAATGCACAGATCTCAATGAGTGGGTTTAAATGTATGCAATGGTTTGCAGTGCAGCAGCTTGTCTTTACCCTTAAAACAGATTCAATAATTAGTTTCTATAGTGTTGCACACAATTGTGACTTTGACAGCCACTGATGGTGGTGTTGGTATTTGTTCTGCCTATTCTGACCGAAACACAAGAAGGCTTTTTTTCTTGTTGATCT
>CM065734.1:149151-151651 GCA_033310375.1 Conus canariensis
ATATTTGTTTGAATTCCCGCCTGCAGTCGCCTCACTTTGACACTAATAATAATAATATTTTTCTGTAGAAGAGGAGAGTTATAATCATAATCTGTTTAACAAAGAAGAGCGTCATGACAATACTCTATTCCCGTTACAAGAGGGCTGTAACAATGATCTATTTTTTAGGAAAGAAGAGCGTCACGACAATATTCTATTCCCGTTACAAGAGGGCTGTAACAATGATCTATTTTTTAGGAAAGAAGAGCGTCACGACAATATTCTATTCCGGTTACAAGAGGGCTGTAACAACGATCTATTTTTTAGGAAAGAAGAGCGTCACGACAATATTCTATTCCAGTTACAAGAGGGCTGTAATAATTATCTATTTTTAGGAAGAAAAAAAAAAAGAGCGATATAACAATAATCTGTTTACGAAAGGACAAAGCCACATACGAAAATATTGATAACATCAGTTCAGAGACAGCAACGAACTGAACATATACAATACAATACAACACAATACAATACAACTCAACGCACGCACGCACGCACGTACACAATCTTTTCAAGCCGACAAGTCATTGCCAATCTCAAAAGCAAAGACTGAACGCGGTGTGAGATCTGGGAATTGACAGTCAAAGAGCGCTGCTTGTGCAGTGTTGATCATCTCTGCTCTTTGGCCACCTGATGGTTTGCAACGCTTGGTGAGAGGTATCATGTCACGACTCCTCTGTACATTAAAGGGATAAAACAGGTTGAGAGAGAGAGAGAGAGAGAGAGAGAGAGAGAGAGACAGACAGACAGACAGACAGACAGACAGACAGAGACAGAGAGAAATAGAGTGAAAGAGGGATAGGAGTGGTGTCTGTAAAGAGAGAAGCAAGTCCCCCATCTCCTGTCGAGATGTTGCCATTATGTACACAGCAGGTGTGAGGTTAAGTGACAGCTCTCTTTGTATCCAGCTTGTTCTCCGTCTGTATATCACCGCCTCCACAACCCGGTGGACGGATCAGTCTGTTATTCTACTTATTGTGTGGGGAGCCTTTTTATTTGACACGTACGCCTATTGATTGGGTCTTTTTCTTTTTGTTTTGTGTTCGTTGCTATTGACTCTGCGCACTTGAAAAAGTTCTCGTGTTTCGTTGCTGTTGGCTGCGCCTTCTCTCTGTCTGTCTCGCTCTGTCTGTCTGTCTGTCTGTCTCTCTCTCTCTCTCTCTCTGTCTGTCTGTCTGTCACTCTCTCTCTCTGCCCGTCTGTCTGTTTGTATGTCTAGTCTGTCTGTACTTGTCTCTCTGTCGCTATCTCTATCTGTCTCTCTGTTTTTCTAGTCTGTCTAGTCTGTCTGCTTATCTGTGTGTCTCTGTCTGTCTGTATTTTCATCAACCTATCTGTCTGTCTGTCTGTCTAACTCTCTCTCTCTCTCCACACACACACACACACACACACACACACACACACACACACACACACACACACACGCACATACACACACATCTCTCTCTCTCTCTGTCTCTCTCTGTCTGTCTGTCTGTCTGTCTGTCTGTCTGTCTCTCTCTCTCTCTCTCTCTCTCTCTCTCTCTCTCTCTCTCCCCCTCTCTCTCTCTATCTGTCAGTCAGTCTGTCTGTCTGTCTGCATGAATATACATGAAAATGTAAAACAATATGCAGTGCATTTTGTTTTTGGTGCTGTCCCTAACGAACGGATGTGAACGCAGTAATATATTATGTCCTGTGTGTTCCTATAATGTGTGCGTTAGGTACCAAGGACTGAACGTTCGACCAGAGGCTTGACAGCGGATTTCTTTATACACAGACTTGACGCTGAGACTGTTGCCGCTTGGCAATGTGTCATTGGTCGTACGTATGATGACGAGGACGGTAGTTCTGATATGGACTCAACTGTTTAGCTTCACTAGTTCATGAAGGTCAGGGACTGAACATCAATGATCTCTCTCTCTCTCTCTCTCTCTCTCTCTCTCTCTCTCTCTCTCTCTCTCTCTCTGTCTCTTGTCTTTGTCTGTCTGTCTGCCTGCCTGTCTGTCTTCTGTCTGTCTGCCTGTCTGTCTGCTTGTCAGCCTCTCGCATTCCTCACGCTTCTCTCTCTCTCTCTCTCTCTGTATCTCTCTCTCTCTCTCTCCTCTTTCTCTCTCTCCTCCACCCTCTCTCTCCCTCTCTGTCTCAGTCTGTCTGTCTGACTGCCTGTCTGTCTGTCTGTCTCTCTATCTGTCTGTCTGTCTGTCTGTCTCTCATTTATCATGAAGCCCTGATACCCTTGATTACCAGACAGGGAGCGGAGCAAACATCAAAGTCAAACATCAAAGTCAGTCCAAATTAAAATACATAATTCTTCTTAAATGCAGACTTTCGTTTTGGCCTGAGAAGTAATCTGTGACTTTCGTTGTTTCTTCACAGTGAAGTAATCCTCCTCTGATGAGCGCTCTGTGACTGTTGTTTCTTCACAGTGAAGTAATCCTCCTCTGATGAGCGCTCTGTGACTGTTTTTTCTTCACAGTGAAGT
>CM065734.1:159151-161651 GCA_033310375.1 Conus canariensis
GACTTGCTTCCGTGCAAAAAGCGGGGGGGGGATCCCCGCCCCCTCCCCCCACCCCGCCCCCTTAACTCCTCCCCACCCCGCCCCCTTAACTCCTTCCCACCCTGTTCCCGCACCACCGACCCGATTCCAGCCACCAACGGGTGGTCCATCCCTTCATGCCAGAGACCCGATTCCAGCCACCAACGGGTGGTCCATCCCTTCATGCCAGAGACCCGATTCCAGCCACCAACGGGTGGTCCATCCCTTCATGCCAGAGACCCGATTCTAGCCACCAACGGGTGGTCCATCCCTTCATGCCAGAGACCCGATTCCAGCCACCAACGGTGGTCCATCCCTTCATGCCAGAGACCCGATTCCAGCCACCAACGGGTGGTCCATCCCTTCATGCCAGAGACCCGATTCTAGCCACCAACGGGTGGTCCATCCCTTCATGCCAGATTGGCCTGCCACCAACGGGTGGTCCATCCCTTCATGCCAGATTGGCCTGCCACCAACGGGTGGTCCATCCCTTCATGCCAGATTGGCCTGCCACCAGGGAGTTTCTTTTTAGTACCACCCTTCCTCCAACCGGAGTTGATTCCCCCCCCCCCCCCCCCCCCCCCTGTGCATTTCGCAAAATAAAAAACGTTGGCTCATATATTCGTTTTCTTTTTAGTCATTCATTCATTCATTCATTCATTCATTCATTCATTCATTCATTTATTCAATTATTCACTCATTCATTTATTTGTTTATTCATTCCCTTATTCATTTACTTCTTTCTCATTCATCCATTTATTCATTCGGTCATCCATCCAGTCATTCATTTAATCATTCAATTATTCATTCACCCAACACGCAAGCAAAGAAACGGATCGCATTCCATTACGTTCGGTCCTATCTGTCTGCCTGTCTGTCTGCCTGTCTGTTTGCCTGTCTGTTTGCCTGCCTGTTTGTCTGCCTGTCTGATTGTCTGCCTGTTTGTCTGGCTGTTTGCCTGTCTGCCTGTCTGATTGTCTGTCTGTTTGCCTGTCTGTTTGTTGTCTTGTCTGTCTGTTTCTGTCTGTCGCCTGTCTGTCTGCCTGTCTGTTGCCTCTGTTGCCTGCTGTTTCCTGTCTGTCTGCCTGTCTGTTCCTGTCTGTTTGCCTGTCTGATTGCCTGCCTGTTTGCCTGTCTGTTGCCTGTCTGTTTGCCTGTCTGTTGCCTGTTGCCTTCTGTTGCCTGCGATTGCCTGCCTGTTTGCCTGCCTGTTTGCCTGTCTGTTTGCCTGTTTGTTTGCCTGTCTGCCTGTCTGTTTGCTGTCTGCCTGTCTGATTGCCTGTCTGTTTGCCTGTCCTGTTTGCCTGTCCCGTTTGCCTGCTGTTTGCCTGTCTCTGTTGTTTGCCTGTCTGATTGCCTGTCTGTTTGCCTGTCTGTTTGCCTGTCTTGCCTGTCTGTTTGCCTGTCTGTTTGCCTGTCTGTTTGCCTGTCTTGCCTGTCTGTTTGCCTGCCTGTTTGCCTGTCTCATTGCCTGTCTGATTGCCTGTCGTTTGCTTCTGTTTGCCTGTCTGTTTGCCTGTCTTTGCCTGTCTGTTGCCTGTCTGTTTGCCTGTCTGTTTGCCTGTCTGTTTGCCTGTCTGTTTGCCTGCCTGTTTGCCTGTCTGATTGCCTGTCTGTTTGCCTGTCTGTTTGCCTGTTTGCCTGTCTGTTTGCCTGTCTGATTGCCTGTCTGATTGCCTGTCTGTTTGCCTGTCTGCCTGTCTGTCTGCCTGTCTGTTTGCCTGTCTGTTTGCCTGTCTGTTTGCCTGTCTGCCTGTCTGTCTGCTGTCTGTTGCCTGTCTGTTTGCCTGTCTGATTGCCTGCCTGTTTGCCTGTCTGTTTGCCTGTCTGTTTGCCTGTCTGCCTGTCTGTCTGCCTGTCTGTTTGCCTGTCTGTTTGCCTGTCTGTTTGCCTGTCTGATTGCCTGTCTGATTGCCTGTCTGTTTGCCTGTCTGTTTGCCTGTCTGTTTGTCTGTCTGTTTGCCTGCCTGTTTGCCTGTCTGTTTGCCTGTCTGTTTGCCTGTCTGTTTGCACGACAACACGAACACGGCTGGGTAGATGTTCATCACATTGTATACGGTCGTAAATAAACTTTACATGATTCAAGTTTGAAGTCTTTAGTCTTGCAATCGATGAAATTGTACAAGGTGGTAGCAGATTCATTCTCTTGACCTGGTTCAGTTTCTAAACCTCTCGAAACACACTTGATAAAATCGTTATGGGGAAAACGGTACGCAAACGATAAAGAACCGCCATAGGCAGACATTTCCGCATCCTTCTGCTGTCAGTCATTCTCGACATGATAGAGCAACGTCACCCTTCCAAGCCTTCGCTTCGTCCATCCTAAACTTTGGATACCCTATCAGTACAATGGTCCCCATGCATCATACTTTGGATACCCTATCAGTACAATGGTCCTCATGTATTATATGGTCCCCATGTATTATACTTTGGATACCCTATCAGTACAATGGTCCCCATGTATTATATGGTCCCCATGTAT
>CM065734.1:169151-171651 GCA_033310375.1 Conus canariensis
CGCAGGAAAATATTAGTTTCTTTCATGAAAGTTACCTCCGTGTTTTAATTTGTTA
This sequence comes from Conus canariensis, assembly GCA_033310375.1. Taxonomy (NCBI): domain Eukaryota; kingdom Metazoa; phylum Mollusca; class Gastropoda; order Neogastropoda; family Conidae; genus Conus; species Conus canariensis. The sequence goes on from CM065734.1 coordinate 169,207, forward strand.
TATAAAAAAGAGCGTATTAGGCCAAGGACATGAACGGCGTGTATGGTAGAATAAAGTTAATGATGAACTCCCCATGGAATATCACACAACGGAAATGACGAAATCATTCCAGAACAAAACACAACGGAAGTGACGAAACTGTCACGAAACAAAACACAACAGAAGTCAAAAAGTCATCGCGAAGGCATCCAACATATCAAAAGTTCCCTCTGCAATAGATTCGGCGTTGGGGGAAGATGGATAGGGGTGGAGTGAGGGGGGCTGGGGTGCGGTGGGGTGGGAGTCGGACAGTGGGTGGTGATGATGCAGGAGTAAGGACAGGAATTCTTTTTAAAGTAATGAAGTTGGCGGTTTGATTTGAGATTTAGCGTGTGTGTGTGTGTGTGTGTGTGTGTGTGTGTGTGTGTGTGTGTGTGTGTGTGTGTTTGTGTGCGTACGTGCGTGCGTGCGTGCGTGAGTGCGTGCGTGCGTGCGTGCGTACGTGCGCGCGCGCGCGTTTTTTTGTGTGTGTGTGTATGTGTGTGTGTGTGGTTGCAGACATTGAACTTGTACCTGTACATTATTCTTATACGGCTATGAAATCTTCTAGTGGCTGTAAGAGGCACAACACAACACAACACAACACAACACAACACAACACAACACAACACAACACACACACACACACTCTCTCTCTCTCTCACAAACACTCTCACACACCACACACACACACACACACACACACACACACACACACACACACACACACACACACTCTCTCTCTCTCTCTCTCTCTCTCTCTCTCTCACACACACACAAACACTCTCACACACTAAAACACACACACACACACACACACACACACACACACACACACACACACACACACACACACACACACACACACACACACACACACACACACACACACACACACACACAGAGGAAGAAAAGGAGTGTCTGAATACGGAGTGAAAGAGGGTTGACGCCATTTTCCCCTTACCCCTCTCCTTATTTAATCCGCGACCAATTCTCCTCCCCTCCCCTCCCCCTTCTCCCCCCTCTTCTCTCTCTCTCTCTTTCTTCTCTCTCTCTCTCTCTCCCTCTCTCTCTCTCTCTCTCGCTATGACAAGGATAAATGTTGGGAGTATATTCAAATCTCTGAAAATGCTTCATGGTTTTATTTCTGATTAAAAACAAAACTGATACCTGTATGATTCTGACTTGCAAGTACGTAATTTGAGAAATTTCCAATATTTAGGCATCGGAAACCAACATCAACAACAACACCGTTAGAAACAAGAAGACGATATGAACACAAGGCAACAAAGAAACAGACAACAACAACAACAAAAAGCATATAAACAAAAACTTTTCTTTTCATTTGTTTTTCTCCGAGTTGTCATCTTCGATCTCTGGAAGAATCGACCAGTGCAAAGAATACGCCGAGGAAACGGAGAGAGGATGGTGGGGGTGGGAGGGGATGGAGCGGGGGTGGGGCCGGGGGACAGCAGGGCTGTCATAGGGTATGGGATTGGAGGAGAGACAAGGAAGCGGAAAAGAGCAAGTGGTAAACACATGTACAGGACGTGATGAGAGTATGGGTGTGGATAGGCGGTAATGCGATAAGGTACGAAATGGGAAGGGGGGGGGGGGGGGGGGGGGAGAGGCGGAAGTTGACAGGGAGGGGGCGTGGGGGGAGGGAGGGAGAAGCTCTTTACTACATGCACACACAGTGAGGGACGATGGGGTGAGGAGGGTGTGGAGGTGGGGGAAGGGATAAGAAGGTCGACAGTAGGTTAGTCCTCATATGACCTCTCATCAGTTGGGCCTGTAAACATGACAGAGGTGACGGTCATTTGTGTGACAGAACCTGCTCTCTGTCTCTGTCTCTGTCTCTCTCTCTCTCTCTGTGTACTCTGCAGTTGACTGCTCGTTAATACATGATTAACCATTGGTCAACAGGGAAATCATTCTCGCTCTCTTCCTCCCCTCCCCCCCCCCTCTCTCTCTCTCTCTGCCTCTCTGTCTCTTTCTCTCTCTCTGTATCCCTCCTCCCCGTCTCCCCCCGTGCATGTCTATACACATGACTCTCTCTCTCTCTCTCTCTCTCTCTCTCTCTCTCTCTCTCTCTCTCCGTTTGTCTGTCTGTCCATCTGTCACTCTCCGTTTGTCTGTCTGTCTATCCATCTGTCTGTCTGTCTGTCTGTCTGTCTGTCTGTCTGTCTGTCTGTCTGTCTGTCTCTCTCTCTCTCTCTCTCTCTCTCTCTCTCTCTCTCTCTCCGTTCGTCTATCTGTGTGTGTGTGTCAGTGCGTCCGTCCGTCCGTCTGTCTGTCTGTCTCTGTCTGAATCTCCCTCCCTCCCTCTCCCTTCTCTCCACACAGGTGACTCTATCTTCATCCCCCTCTTTCCCTGTGTCTATCCTCTATTGACAGAAATCGTTTGTTCCATCCTCCTCTTTCCCT
>CM065734.1:176651-179151 GCA_033310375.1 Conus canariensis
TCGCAACTGCTGGTATCCTGGTTTGGAGTGGACATTGGGTTGTTTATGTGATGAGCTCTCATGTCCGTTTTTCTTCCTGATGGTGACCACTGGAGTGGACTCTTAGACTGGGATAAAGTACAGTACATGGCAACATTCCCTCTTGTTCGCGCTGATTCGCGTCCACGTGAACATTTCACGATACAGATACTTCCAGTTCTTGTTGTTTTTCTGTCTCGTTTTACATGTAAAGACTTTTTGCTACACTGATTTATTGTTACTATCATTATTGATGATTTATCGTTACTACCATTATTGCTGATTTATCGTTACTATCATTATTGATGATTTATATTTACTATCATCATTGATATCATTATGATTTTTGTTGTTTGTTTAATACCAAGTCTGCCATTGCTTGATAGTACATGGTTGATCCCATTAGCCCACCTCACACATCTTATTAGCCCACCTCACACATCTTATTAGCCCACCTCACACATCTTATTAGCCCACCTCACATCTTGTTAGCCCCCCTCACACATCTTGTTAGCCCCCCTCACACATCTTATTAGCCCACCTCACACATCTTATTAGCCCACCTCACACATCTTATTAGCCCCTCCCATCTAAGCCCCCACATCTTGTTAGCCCCCCTCACACATCTTGTTAGCCCCCCTCACACATCTTATTAGCCCACCTCACACATCTTATTAGCCCACCTCACACATCTTATTAGCCCACCTCACATCTTGTTAGCCACCTCACATCTTGTTAACCCACCTCACACATCTTATTAGCCCACCTCACACATCTTATTAGCCCACCTCACACATCTTATTAGCCCACCTCACATCTTGTTAGCCCACCTCACATCTTATTAACCCCCCTCACACATCTTATTAGCCCACCTCACATCTTGTTAACCCCCCTCACACATCTTATTAGCCCACCTCACATCTTCTTCACGCACCTCACACATCTTATTAGCCCACCTCACACATCTTATTAGCCCACCTCACATCTTATTAGCCCACCTCACACATCTTGTTAACCCACCTCACACATCTTTTTAGCCCACCTCACACATCTTGTTAGCCCACCTCACACATCTTGTTAGCCCACCACTACCCCACATCTTGTTAGCCCACCTCACACATCTTTTTAGCCCACCTCACACATCTTGTTTAGCCCACCTCACACATCTTGTTAGCCCACCTCACACATCTTGTTAGCCCACCTCACACATCTTGTTAACCCACCTCACACATCTTGTTAGCCCACCTCACACATCTTATTAGCCCACCTCACACATCTTATTAGCCCACCTCAAACACTCACATCTTATTAGCCTACCTCACACACCTTATAAGCCCACCTCACACACCTTATTAACCCCCCTCACACATCTTATTAGGCCCCCTCACACATCTTATTAGCCCACCTCACACATCTTATTAGCTCACCTCACACATCTTATTAACCCACCTCACACATTTTATTAGCCCCCCTCACACATCTTATTAACCCCCCTCACACATAGCCCACCTCACATCTTGTTAGCCCCCCTCACACATCTTATTAGCCCACCTCACACATCTTATTAGCCCACCTCACATCTTATTAGCCCACCTCACACATCGTATTAGCCCACCTCACACATCTTGTTAGCCCACCTCACACATCTTATTAGCCCACCTCACACACCTCATTAGCCACCTCACATCTTATTAGCCCACCTCACATCTTATTAGCCCACCTCACACATCTTATTAGCCCACCTCACACATCTTGTTAGCCCACCTCACACATCTTATTAGCCCACCTCACACACCTCATTAGCCACCTCACATCTTATTAGCCCACCTCACATCTTAGCCCACCTCACACATCTTGTTAGCCCACCTCACACATCTTATTAGCCCACCTCACACACCTCATTAGCCCCCCTCACCCACCTTATTGGCCCACCTCACACATCTTATCAACCCACCTCACACATCTTATTAGCCCACCTCACATCTTATCAGCCCACCTCACACATCTTGTCAACCCACCTCACACATCTTGTTAGCCCATCTCACACATCTTATTAGCCCACCTCACACATCTTGTTAACCCCCCTCCTTTGTTCTCTGTGTATGGATGTTTGATTGTTCGATTAGGTTGTTGTTGTTGTTGTTGTTTTGTAATTATCTGCTATATATGTAATTGATTTGTGATGTATGTGTTTGAAAAATGTTTGAAAAAAGAAATGCTCTTTAAAGAAAGAAAAATTTAAAAAAATCCTTCCCTTAAGACAGAATGTGGTTGTCTACATAATTACAAAAAAAGAGAAAAGGACAGAGCACACACAGACACAGACACAGACACACACAGACACACACACAGACACACACACACACAGACACACACACACAGACACACAGACACACACACACACACACACACACACACACACACACACACACACAGACACACACACACACACACACAAACTGGTCGCCAGTGCAAGCCTGTC
>CM065734.1:184151-189151 GCA_033310375.1 Conus canariensis
CGTTTCGCCAGCCAGGGTGATATGATATAAACACATGGCCTGGACAGAACGTTTGGTCAGCCAGGATGATATGATAGAAACACATGTATGTGGCCTGGACAGAACGTTTGGTCAGCCAGGATGATATGATAGAAACACATGTATCTGGCCTGGATTCAGTGTCAACAACCCCATTCATTTGTGGATGCTGAACAGTGGAAAGTGACGAGAAGGGCAAAGGGAAACTGACGCCATTGTGGCAGACGTTACACCGTGTCATTTCGACCCGCTATTCGGTGTCATTTCGACCTTTCAGTTTCCGCGTTGCGTGAATTCAAACAAACAAACAAACAAAAAAGCTGTCTGTTTGTGAGTAATTCCGGTCGTGGCCTGAACAAACGGACAAACAAACAAGGACATAAAAGTCCAAATAAAGAGAAACTTCCCTGTGCGCATGTACTTGTGGTGATCTAAGCTTGTGAGCAGTTCTTTGGTGTCAGTGATGACGAATAAGATGATAATCTGACTGATGTTGAGTCAGTGCTATAGTTCTTTGCCGTCAGTGATGACGAATAAGATGATAATCTGACTGATGTTGAGTCAGTGCTATAGTTCTTTGCCGTCAGTGATGACGAATAAGTTGATAATCTGACTGATGTTGAGTCAGTGCTATAGTTCTTTGCCGTCAGTGATGATGAAGGAGATGCTAATCTGACTGATGTTGAATCAGTGCTATAGTTCTTTGCCGTCAGTGATGATGAAGGAGATGCTAATCTGACTGATGTTGAATCAGTGCTATAGTTCTTTGCCGTCAGTGATGATGAAGGAGATGATAATCTGACTGATGTTGAATCAGTGCTATAGTTCTTTGCCGTCAGTGATGTTGAATCAGTGCTATAGTTCTTTGCCGTCAGTGATGATGAAGGAGATGATAATCTGACTGATGTTGAATCAGTGCTATAGTTCTTTGCCGTCAGTGATGATGAAGGAGATGATAATCTGACTGATGTTGAATCAGTGCTATAGTTCTTTGCTGTCAGTGATGATGAAGGAGATGCTAATCTGACTGACGTTGAATCAGTGCTATGTCAGTGTTGAGTCAGCGCAAAGAAGCATCGTTTGAAAAAGAACTGGTTGGGCAACATATAGCATGGGGCAAAACGACACGGAGGCTAAATACTAAAAGGGCGACTTGTGAAAAAAGGGCGAATGGGGATGTTCCCGACAGTTAAAAAACAAAACAAAAAACAAACAATTAAAAACCTGAACTAAACAGCGCGGAAGAGTGAACACAACACTTGAGCATTGCAATAAAGGACTGGACTCTTCTATAAAAAATATTATTGTCAACAGACTGTTGTTTTATTTTGTTCTCTGCACATTCATTTTTCTTTCCATAAAAACAAGAACACCCTGCCACCATTCGTGTTTTCTTTTCAAAATGAATGATATCTATTTATTAGAATATCCTTATCTCAGCTTTTGGCTCTGACACTGCACCATAACTATCGATGATTAAAGTACTAACGACGAATTGTCACTGAGATTGCACACAAGCCACTTTTGCAAGCATCGCCTGTTCCAGGTATTATTTTCACTGAGCATAGCATATTTGCTAAGGTCTGAAGGTGGATGATTAAAACTTTCTTTTGACCATTGCTCTGAACCTTAATGGTGTCAAAAGCTATGAAACGATATTAATTTTGCATGACAAGAACCATTCTCACCACACACAACTAATAGCTTCATTTTGCATGACAAGAACCATTCTCTCCACACACAATTCATGGCTTCATTTTGCATGACAAGAACCATTCTCACCACACACAATTCATGGCTTCATTTTGCATGACAAGAACCATTCTCACCACACACAATTCATGGCTTCATTTTGCATGACAAGAACCATTCTCACCACACACAATTGATGGCTTCATTTTGCATGACAAGAACCATTCTCTCCACACACAATTCATGGCTTCATTTTGCATGACAAGAACCATTCTCTCCACACACAATTCATGGCTTCATTTTGCATGACAAGAACCATTCTCTCCACACACAATTCATGGCTTCAAGTGAACACACTCATCTTGGCATGTCATTATAGCTTTTGTGAAGAAACCTAATGTCTTCCTGAAGAACGTCGTAGTAATGACACCTTGACACCAATCTCCCCCGTCAACACACACACACACACACACACACACACACACACACACACACACACACACACACACACACACACACACTTTTTCATAAGCCCGAATGTTGCAGAGACAGTCAGAGAACGTAAAAAAAAAAAAAAAAAAAACTGCACAGGACACAACACCTCTACCTTGTCACCTGTGACTGAGTACAGAGAGAAATACGGAAATCAAAGACGACCCAGATGACCGCCACGACCGCCTAAAGGACCCACACCGTTGTAAGTCAAGGTGAGAGGGTGTGGGGGTGTAAGTAAGTGAGCGAGTGCGTGAGTGAGTCAGTCAGTGAGAGAATGGGAGAGATCAATCGAAGAACTGAATGAAGAGGAAAGTCGACCTGAATACATGACACGCTTGACTGAGAAGTTTCAGGAGTGAATTTCAATGAGACGCGCCCATCAATCATCACCCCCTGGGTTGTGGGTGGCAGTTTCCTCATCCTGCTTCCCGGTTGAATAAACCGGCTGATGTTGAATAAACCGGCTGATGTTGAATAAACCGGCTGATGTTGAATAAACCGGCTGATGGGGAGAAAGAGTTGTAGTAGCAGCAGCAGCAGTAGCAGTGGCGGCGGTCAGGAGTACCCTTTCCTCCTCCTCCTCTTCTTCCTCCTCCTCCTCCTCTCCCCTCTCATCTTCATTTCCATCCTTATCCTCCTCGTCTGCCTCATCCTCATCAGCACAGTTGTATAAACAGTGGTGTAGAAGAAGTAGTAGTAGTATGTAGTATAGCAGTAGTAGTAGTAATAATAGTAGTAGTATAGCAGCAGCAGCAAAAACATTAGAAGCAGCAGCAGCAGCAGCAGCAGGAGTAGTAGTAGTAGTAGTAGTAGTTGTAGTAGTAGTAGTTGTTGTTGTAGTAAGTCACATTAAAAGCCGAGCAACATAAGTATCAAATAATATCTATTGCAGAAGTAGTAGAAGCAAAGATAGAAGTGTTGTTACACACACCCACCCACACCCACCTACCCACCCACCCACCCACACACACACACACACACACACACACACACACACACACACGCGCGCGCACGCGCACGCGCGCACACACACACACACACACACACACACGCACGCGCACGCGCACGCGCGCGCGCGCGCGCGCGCACACCACACACACACACACACACACACACACACACAGCAACAACAGTAGTAGCAGAAGTAATATCAAAAGCAGCAGCCGCAGTAGTAGTAGCAGTAGTAGTTGTGGCAGCAATAGCACTAACAATAATAGCACCAGCAGAAACAATTGCAATAGGGGCAGCAACTTAAGTGGCAGCAACCGTAGAAAGTAGTGGTAGTAATATAGTAGTATGGGCAGCAACAAAGTAATATCAGAGGAACTCAGCAGCAATTGACATAATATCACGGTCTTGATTTTGAACAATCCACACCTTGCCAGATTTCCACCCTATATGACATAACATTTTGTCAGACATGTACTTCTTTGAACGTTTGTCAAACACAGTTCTGTTTGTCAAGCAATACACTTCTTTGAAGTTAATTTAAAAAGGAAATGATGGATGCGCATAAAGGGCTTTTTCATACACTCATTTACAGGTACCAAATTGAATGGACGTTATTTAGATGCTAAAAGATACTCGTGGAAGTGAGACTAATTTCGCCAAGAATACTCTCTGCCTGCCTGTCTGTCTGTCCGTCTGTCTATCCGTCTGTCTGTCTATCTTAACAGTGAAGTAGAATTAGATTTGTATGTTACTTTTAGTGTGTATTCTGGCTATAACGTTTCTTTTGCGCCTTCCACTACTCGCAAACTGTTCAGTTTGATGATTTCCACTATAACTGGGTAAGGGTTGGATGTTCTCAACACACACACACACACACACACACACACACACACACACACACACACACACAACACACACACACACACACACACCCCCACCACCACCACCACCACCACCACCACCACACACGCGCACGAAGACACAGACACACACAGACACACAGACACACAGACACAGACACACACACTTGCTCATCTATTACCCTGCCTTGTTATCAAAGAGACTCTCTCTCTGTGTCTCTGTCTTTCTCTGTCTCATTGTCTCTGTCTGTCTGTCTGTCTGTCTGTCTGTCTGTCTGTCTGTCTTCTCTCTCTCTCTTCGATTTTTTTTTACCCTCGCTGGCAAAATCATTCTCCAAGCTGTTTCCTCATATCGCCCTTCATTCCCCTCTTTACCGGTAACTCACGACCTCTTTCGTGACCTTCTATTGCCACCATACACCCCCCCCCCCCCCGGACCCTCCACCCACCACCTCACCCACCCCAAAACCCTCGGCCTCTCGGCCTCCCCCCCCCCCCCCCCCCCCCGCCTACCCCACTGGCCACGCCCAGTCAAGGAGAGCAAAGGGTGGTGCCAGTGCCAATATAGTAGTGGTATCTTCCTCTTTCGTACGGTAGTCTTCTTGCTGAGGTCAAAACCCCCCAGCGTACTATACCGTGCAAGGTAAGGGGTGAGAGGGGAGAGGGAAAAGGCAGCGTACTATACTGTGCAAGGTAAGGGGTAAGAGGGGAGAGGGAAAAGGCAGCGTACTATACCGTGCAAGGTAAGGGGTGATTGGTGAGAGGGAAAAGGCTGCGTACTATACCGTGCAAGGTAAGGGGTGAGTGGCGAGAGGGAAAAGGCTGCGTACTATACCCTGCAAGGTAAGGGGTGAGTGGTGAGAGGGAAAAGGCAGCGTACTATACCGTGCAAGGTAAGGGTGAGTGGTGAGAGGGAAAAGGCAGCGTACTATACCGTGCAAGGTAAGATGTGAGTGGTAAGAGGGAAAAGGCAGCGTACTATAC
>CM065734.1:201651-209151 GCA_033310375.1 Conus canariensis
CACCATGACTCCTTGTCTACAAGCATTCTAGAGGGTACAGTGGAGGGTGGACATGTATTTCACCATGACTCCTTGTCTACAAGCATTCTACAGGGTACAGTGGGGGATGGACATGTATTTCACCATGACTCCCTGTCTACAAGCATTCTACAGGGTACAGTGAAAGATGAACTTGAATCTCAAATTTACTCCCTGTCCAAGTTCATTCTACAGCGTACAATGGAGGGTGGACACGTATTTCACCATGACTCCCTATCCAAGACCATTCTACAGGGTACAGTAGAGGGTGGACATGTATCTCACCATGACTCCCTGTCCAAGACCATTCTACAGGGTACAGTGGAGGGTGGACATGTATCTCACCATGACTCCCTGTCCAAGACCATTCTACAGGGTACAGTGGAGTGGACATGCATCTCACCATGACTCCCGGTCCAAGACCATTCTACAGGGTACAGTGGAGTGGACATGTATTTTACCATGACTCCCGGTCCAAGACCATTTTACAGGATACAATGACGGGTTTGACATGTATCTCTCAATGACTCTCTTTCCAAGGCCATTCTACAGGGTTCAGTGAAGGGTGGACATGTATCTCACCATGACTCCCGGTCCAAGACCATTCTACAGGGAAGAGTGGAGGGTGGACATGTATCTCACCATGACTCCCTGTCTAAGACCATTCTACAGGGTACAGTGGCGGGCTCACCTCTATCTCGCCATAACTCCCAGTCCTTCAACCTTCCGCTGTGTAAGACCAGAAGCACAGGGATAATCAGCGACCATTAGCTCTAAAAGAGCATAGTGCAATCTTCAGCGGTGACAAACCTGAAGTTCAGATACGATTTAGCGAATTTCAGTCATAACTGAACACAGTCCAATCTTCAGCAGTGACAAACCAGATAAATGAGTGTACTTTAGACTGTCACAGAACAGCCATCAACTGTGTCTTTTCAGCTCTGGTATTGAACTAATTGCAACTGTCGTGAAAGTCCTAAGAGGGAAGTTTAGAAACTGGAGAGGAAATTCCAACAGAATATTGAAACGTTGCAGGTCATTCATATTTTGTGCTCTCTCTCTCTCTCTCTCTCTCTCTCTGACCAATGCACACCCACATCCACCCCCCACGCACGTACGCACGCACGCACACACAGACACATTCATACATACATATATGCATGCATACATACATACATACATACATACATGCACACGCACCCAAGCATGCACGCGCTCGCGTGCGCGCACACACAGACACACACAGTCACACACAGAACACACACACACACACACACACACACACACGCACGCACACACACGCACACACACACACACACACACACACACACACACACACACACTCACACACACACACACACACACACACACGGAGATGACATACAGGTGGAGAGAGATACAGAGAGAGATGAAAGCAACAACCAGCAAATGTAACATCAAGAGAGAGAGAGAGAGAGAGAGAGAGAGAGAGAGAGAGAGAGAGACTTTGACACTTTTGACACTTTGACATTTTATTGTCATTACCTGAAAGGTTTACTGACAAGGGGGGTAGTAACAATGTCCCCGTTTTATCGACAGAGTAATTGATCTTTAAATACAGTTAAAGATTCAAGAAAATTAGGTTAGCAACAATATCATTCCGCAATTCTCTTGCACAGCATCATACAACATAACGAAAACCTAACCCAAAATGAAAACCAAAAAATGCTCACATTGTAGGAAAAAGAGATAAAGAAAAATGCGTATGGTACAAGGTCTCGACCATCCACAAAAACTAAGATGTCGTACTGACGTAATTTCCAAAAACTCACATAGTTCGAAGTCATCATTAAACATTTTCATTGCCAGGTTTTGTCTTTAGCTGTGTCTGTCGTATTTTTTGTGCTTCAGCAATAAACTTAGCAACTGATTTAATTACAGTCTCATCGTCGGACATTAAGAGTAAAGCAACGTCTTTCCTCTTAGTCACGTCTAAATTAAATTTTGCAAATATACATTTTTGCCGCAACTCGTCGTATGCTGAACATTCGAATAAAAAGTGATTTTCGTCATCAATACTAAATCTGCAGAAACGGCATGGTGGTTCTGAGGACGTTCCGGACTGATACCATCTCTTATTCGCATTAAATCCAAGTGTACGTAGCTTAAATCTTGCATAATTTACTCTATGCCATTTATGTGTAATAACTTTTAAATATTTTTCGGGTTGAAATACGTTTTTAAATGAAAAAACCAACTATATTTTTCTTTACTTTCCATATCTGAATGCCAATTCTGTTTAAAGGAACAAATAAGTCTGTCTTTAAATTCCGCAACAAATTGCTGTTCATTTCCTACCTCTTGAAATATCCACACAATGCCAAAACCACGTTCCGACAGAACTTTCTTTACTCTGTAAGCCCAATTTTCTTTATCTAACTCGCTGCATAAGCAGCATGTCATACGCTTGCCTACATAATCGTGACTGTGGAAGTCTTAATAATTTCAGCCAATACTTTATACACTTAACAACTGTTTTTATATATAGTGGGTATCTGCCCGTTTCCCCATACAACAATGTATTTGACGAATGGATTGGCACGTGTAGAAAACGTTTTATGGCATAGGTATGTACTTTTTCGATTGGCAGTTTCCCGCTTAATCCCCACACTTCAGCTGCATATGTTAGTAAGGGTTCTATTTGTGCGTCAAATAGTTTCCAAAATAAGCTACAATCAAAACTGTTAAGTTTTCTTAAAGATTTCAAAATTTCCATGACGCCTTTTTTGCCTTTTCTGCAAGATTCTTCCCATGTATAATTCAGACTTAGTTTTGTTGAAAAAAACCATTCCCAAATATTTATATGAGTTGACTATATTAACTTCTGCATTTCCATAAAACCATTTTTCATTCACAGGTAAGTGACCACCCATTCTGAATACCATGATATTTGTTTTATTTAAATTCACCGTCAAACCTAAGCGATCTGCTTCGTGTTTCAAATTTCTTAACTGGTTTTGTAATCCTATAACAGTCCCAGAAAGAAGAATAACATCATCAGCAAAGAGTAATAAAAACAATTCGATAGCTCCAGGAATCAACTGAATACCATGTTTACCATTTCTTGATAATTCTACTGCTAATTCGTTTATGAAGAAGGAAAACAAACAGGGGACTTAGGAGACATCCTTGCTTTACACCATTTGGGCATTGAAAATAATCTGAATACACGTCTTTCACACGGACACATGCAAGCACCGAGTTATAAACACCTCTAACAGCCGTGTATAGTTTACCATTCGCACTACTTTTACGCAATACATTCCACAACACATTTCGATTAACCGAATCGAAGGCCCTCCTAAAATCTACAAATGCTACATACAGTTTCTTGTTGCCAAGTAAGTATTCTTCTACAAGTGAATATAACGTGAATATATGATCCGTCGTGCTATAATTAACTCTAAAACCTGCTTGTTCTTCCATTATCTTTCCTTTATTTTCAGCCCATTTTATCAATCGTCTGTTCAGAATAAAAGTATAGCCTTTACTTAGAATACTAGTAAGTGAAACTCCACGATAGTTATCAGGGTTGTTAATATCCCCTTTCTTGTGTATTGGAATGATTATAGATTTCGCCCATTCCAAAGGAAATTGTCCATATTGAAAAAGTTGGTTAAATAGTTGAATAAGAAAATCAATTACTGCCTCATTAGCATGATTTTGTCCGGTCCTGCGCTTTTTTTCCCTATTTTAGATGTTTAATACCAGCTATAGCCTCTTCTTTACTTACAGGATTATTAAACAATGGTTCAACTTCCTCTTCCTCTTCCCCTAAGTTTTCTTTTTGAATTATATCATTGACTGATTCATGGAAAACATTAAAGAAATGATTATGCCACTGTTGAATAGAGATTTTGTTATATATAAGACGTTTTTTATTAACAGATCGCATAATTGACCAAAATGCCCTCGAATCATTTACTGAGTCTCTCAACTTCTGTAACCTGTTTTCTTCAAACTCTGTTTCTTTTGATTTTCTTAACTTGACATATTCTCTTCGTGATGTCACATAGGCTTCTCTTTTTACTTTCTTATCTTTAGCCGTTTTACATCTTTGAAATCTCTTGAGTAACCTTTCGACCTCCTGCTTTTTTTTGTTCACAATCCGCATCAAACCAGTCACTATGTTTCTTTCTGCTCCGTCCCACTGTTCGCACCATGCACGCAGCAGCTCCACACAAAGCATTAGCGAACTGGTTTAACCCATCATCAACATTAGTAGATAGTGTCTGTGAAGCTTTCTGGACACTGTCTTGAAATGCGTCACTGTCAAGCTCATTCTTATATACATTAACATTTTCCTCTGACCAAATTATTTTTTCTTCTCCCTGTTGACTCTCATCCCCGATCTTTACTACATTACACACATTTCTCCATGACACTTCCAGTAGTAGGTGCCACGAATCTACACAATCACCAACATGCAAATCAACACTCGACAATAAATCACCATGGATCAAAAAATAATTGATCACGCTGCATCCATTGGGGGACACAAAAGTATACTCTCCTTCTTTATCACCATCACAGAAACCATTCAGAATAATCAGATCAAACAAGAAACAGAAATCTAATAATGATTTACCAAAATTATTAACAATGTCATCTTTGGAAAAACGTGTAGAATTTTCTTCATCCATTTCTACACACTCCCCCTCCCACTCATAGTTAACCATACTTTCGTAATCAGCTTGTTTTTGGCCTGTTCTGGCATTAAGATCCCCCATAATCATAAAATAAACTTCATCTTTTTCAAAATGTTGTAACAATGTTTCTTCTAAAATTATAATACCATCTTTAACCATTTTATCACTGGCCTCCTTCCGGAGCCATATAGCAGGCAATTAAAACAACATCTTTATCTGTTCCAAATACATTCTTGTCAACTTTAATGGCAATAGCATTATCACACTAACTTTATTTCAGTTACATTCTTTTCTAGTTGCTTATTTACTAACAGTAATACTCCTCCGGATTCCTGCCATGAAAAGAGAACTTTTTTGCTGGCGCATGAAACTTTATGTAATTCGTAAACACATTACTAAAATCAAATGAAAGATCAAGAAATGTTTCGGTGAGGCAAGCAAAGCCAAACATATTCACATAATTAACAAAAGAAACATCTGTTAATTTGCTGTACAAATTCTCAACATTATAATTCAAAAACGTGCACTGGTTAGGATGGTCGAGCCTGTCCTATGGCTTTTTTGAAACGCTTGAACGTAAATTCCTCTCCCTTCTTCCACTACCGCCTGACCCCCCACCCTTCGTTGACATTGCTGGGGCCTTACGGGGCTGGTTTCCAAGATACGCATGCAAGCCCGTCTGCCTGCCTGACACGAGTCCACTGCAAGCTGCACGTGCGTCACTGCCACGATTGCCCCCCGTGTCACAGCACGGGGAATCCCCGCCGCCACTGGCTGACGCATGTTGTCCACCCTCCGTGTCGTTTCCTTTGAACACCTGTCCTCCACCCTCACTGCTACTGTCACGCCGGGCCTCAACCTGGGTGGCACGCAAGCCACGGGGTAGGGGGGGGGGGGGGGGGGAGGAAGAACTGCCGCTGCCCTTCTCGTGCTGCATGGAGGTGTTGTCCTGGCGGCGAGGGGACGCCTGTCGTTGATCGAGTGGTAACGGTACACACCCCTCTCTCGCAGCTCGAGTGACACGTTGCGGTGTGTTGCCCTTGCACTCACTACTGCCGGCAACTTCGGCATATGTGCGGGAGTCTGGAAGTTTGGGGCCAACCACAAGCTTTCCTTTCGAAAAGAATGCCCGTTTCCCTTCCTTTCTGGCACTGGCGACGATCTGGGCCTGCGCTCTGGTCAGATCGTTAGCACCCTTCACACCCCGTTCCCTCAGTGTTTGTCTCGTGTCACTGTCAGAGAGGATCGACATTTTGTCTTTCCATCTGCTGAACTTGACGATCATTGGGGTGGGCTGGCCGTCACGTGGCCTGTCCGGTGTGCTCGTGCAATTTGGTCGTCTGTCAAGTACTTGTGATCGTCAACACTATTTAGGATGCTGACTACTGCACTGGCACACATGTCAAATGTTTCACTGGGCTGCACTTGAGGGATCCCAAAGAAACGTAATTGTCCCTCCGAGAATAATCTTCTAATCTGTCCGTGTCAAACTTTAGTTTGTCAACGTCTTGTCTCATTGTCGTGATTGTTTCGGAAAGTTGATGAAATTCTTTTTTCCCTTCATTTGACATAGCAAACAGTTCTTGAATTTCTACTGTCATATCTGTCACTGTCTCTGTCAGATGCCTGTAATCCTTTTCTAGTCTGTCACATCGTCGAGTAATCTCTTCGCATTGATGTTTTACTTCGCTCAGGTCGTCTTTAATTTCTCCAAGATCGTTTCTTAGTAGTTGTGTTTGCTCTTTGAACTGTCGGTGCATGGCTTTCGTCAGTCTGTCTATCATGTTTTCTTTTCCTGTCTCTGACTTCGTCATATTGTCAGTCTCCTCCATAGCGTGATCGTGTTGGTCAGGGTTGGGGCCAGGGTTTGACTCAATGTCACCACTGAGGAGCAGCCTACACAGCAAGAACACTGCCTGCACAGCACAGCAAGCCGAGAACAACACCGGCAGCACGTGCGTGGCAAACTGACACGGACAGGCGTTGACACACAACCCTTCCTCCTGCCACAACATAGTTCCTTGTTTGCTTACTTGCACTTTCACCCACGTATTATCAGGAGATACCACACTGTGAATGTTCCAACAGAAACTGACCATCAAGACCACGATACTGAGGCACACAACAAAACCCACGACAACATCGGCTGACGACAGCTGTGGTGCATTACCTGTGTCATCGCTCACCTGGGAACACATTCGAGTCAAACTTGACCCAGACTGAAATTTTGCACAAAAAGTTCCAATAGCGGCCCTCCAGGTCGCTAGGTCCACCATTTTTCATAGTCTTCACTTTCACTTCACTGTTACTGACTTGTCGTTCCAAATACCTAATTCGCACAGTCCTAAATAAGTCAATAGAAAGCAGAAATGTCCGCACCACTTCACATGAGCTGCTATCCAGACGCCATTACCCGTCGTGCCCCAGAGAGAGAGAGAGAGAGAGAGAGAGAGAAGACAGACAGGACAGACAGACAGATACAAACAGACAGACCGAGAGTAAGAGACACGAGAGAGAGAGAGAGAGGGAGAGAGGGAAGGGAGTGTGTGTGTGTGTGTGTGTGTGTGTGTGTGTGTGTGTGTGTGTGTGTGTGTGTGTGTGTGTGTTAGTGTGTGTGTGTTGGAAGAGAGAGAGAAAGAGATAGAGAAAAAGAGAGAAAGGGAGAGAGAGAAGAAGAAGAAGAAGAAGAAGACAGACAGACAGACAGACAGACAGATAGACAGACGGATCGACAGACAGGTAATCAGGGTACGCGGCTGGGGGGGGGGAGAGAGAGAGAGAGGGGGGGGGGAGA
>CM065734.1:221651-224151 GCA_033310375.1 Conus canariensis
CCCCCACCCCACATCCCCATCCTCCTTCCCTCCCTCTCCTCGCGCTCCTTCTTCCACCTTCCTTTGACTCACCTCCAACACTTCCCTCTCTGTCTATCTGTCCGTCTGTCCGTCCCTTCGTCGGTCTGTTTATCTTGACTTTGAGCAGGCTCAGAGAGTTACTGATGCGGAGAATTGTGATCGTCACGTGGCATGTCATGTGACTTCTTCTTCGTTAGCCAGTAAGAGGGTGGAGAAGAGAGATGGGTTTAGAGGGGATGGGAGGGAAAAGGGATGGGGGGAGAGGTAGGGTAGGGTGGTGATTTGGGGGGTTGGGTGGTGAGGGGCTCAGTGGCACTTGCGCGCAAAGCTGTTGTCCTCAAACAAACTGACAAACAAACTGACAAACAAGCTCCCCAGAAATCCCAAAACCGTGATTCAATTCCGGCATGGGCCATATTTCCCTTCCCTCTTTGACCTTGGGATATGCCTTGGACAGAAAACAGACCCTGCTAATCTTCTCCTTGGAATGAGACTGTAAGCCGAGGGTCCTTGGGGGGAACGCATGGATCAGATCTTACCCACACGTATAAGCCCATCACCAACTTTCGGAAGAGAAGGCCAGTTTGGACGTTTGTATGGATGTATCATGACATGCATAGCCAATGTTAGGTAGGTACTCAAGGTCTGACCAGCGCGTTGGGTTAATGCGTAGGTCTGACATCTGCTTAAGTCGTAGCCACGGGACCTTTTTTTTTAAAAATCATCTCATCTTAGTCATTAATTCATTTCTCCATTAGCTTTAAATCCTGCGCAGTGTCGTCTTGAAACTTAACGGATGTGGTGTAGCGTATACGGACTAGCCCGCATGCAGTGACATCTCGTTCATGAAACTGAAACTGAAACTGGCATGCTCTCTGCGTAAGAAATCGGAAGTATGAAATTACACTGGAACTGTGTACCAGCATCCTCGGCATCCTCATCCTCACCATCCTCACCCTCACCATCCTCACCCTCACATCCTCACCCTCACATCCTCATCCTCATCAATCAGTGTAAAAATGGGAACTGTATACCATCATCCTCACCATCCTCATCCTCATCGATCAGTGTAAAAATGGGAACTGTATACCATCATCCTCACCATCCTCACCCTCATCGATAAGTGTAAAAATGGGAACTGTATACCATCATCCTCACCATCCTCACCCTCATCGATAAGTGTAAAAATGGGAACTGTATACCATCATCCTCACCATCCTCACCCTCATCGATAAGTGTAAAAATGGGAACTGTATACCATCATCCTCACCATCCTCACCCTCATCGATAAGTGTAAAAATGGGAACTGTATACCATCATCCTCACCATCCTCACCCTCATCGATAAGTGTAAAAATGGGAACTGTATACCATCATCCTCACCATCCTCACCCTCATCGATAAGTGTAAAAATGGGAACTGTATACCATCATCCTCACCATCCTCACCCTCATCGATAAGTGTAAAAATGGGAACTGTATACCATCATCCTCACCATCCTCACCCTCATCGATAAGTGTAAAAATGGGAACTGTATACCATCATCCTCACCATCCTCACCCTCATCGATAAGTGTAAAAAAGTCTCAAACATTGTGGCCCTTCATTTGTGGCTGTCATAGTGACTTCACTTTCGACTTCCACTTCACATCTATGTCCTTGGTGGGTTCATGCTGAGGTCGCTGGTATATAGGCAAGTTCATTGGGATCATCGTTGGACGGTCATAGTGGCAACCCCTGGAAAGGGATGTTTGCTCTCGCTGCTCGGTCAAAAATATGTGGAATATTCAACCTCAGACATAACTATGGTCATGGAAGGATCGAAGCACGGTTTTTTTTTTTAAACTTTTTTTGTTTTTTGTTTTTTGTTTGTTTGTTTTAGCTTCCTGCCACTGGGTTTACAATCATTCTTTGGTTTTTAAAGTCTTTGATTTCTGTTGATAAGTATGTAGCTATCTTCTTAACTATATAGGAACCTTGATGTACAGCGTAATTATTGAATAATTGTTGATTACATATCTACAAAACTATGTCATTCATTCATTCATTCATTCATTCATTCATTCGTTCGTTCGTTCGTTCGTTCGTCCGTCCATTCTTTGTGGCAGCAGCAGCAGCAGTAGTAGTAGTAGTAGCAGTGACAACAACAGCAGCAGCAGCAACAGCAGTAGTAGGAGTATCATTCGTTGTGGCCACTGCTCTACTTTCTGGTCAAGGTCTATGTTTGAGGAGTGGGTCAGAGGTCAAGGGAGCGCGTGACACCGAGTGGCAGCCCAATATGGCAGTTTGGTGATTATGTTAATTACACAGGTGAGTTAGTGTCAAGGCTTCCGTCGAGCACACACACACACACACACACACACACACACACACACACACACACACATACGCAATCATGCACGCACGCACGCAAACATGCGCGCACACACACACACACACACACACACACACACACACACACACACACACACACACACACAC
>CM065734.1:239151-244151 GCA_033310375.1 Conus canariensis
AGAGAGAGAGAGAGAGAGAGAGAGAGAGAGAGAGAGAACGATTAAACTGAAGTTTGTGATATTCTCGTTAGAAACATTGCATGCTCATTGTGAATAAATGTCAAAAGGATGGATGAAAGTATCTTGTTCACACATAAACAGGTTGTTTATACAGATTTGGCGAGGGGGGAAAAAGCCGTAAAACTGAATTTTTCTGCTTCTTTTTCTTTGTTTTTGTTTTATTTTTCTTTCTTTCTTGTTTTATTTTCTTTCTCGCTAAAAAACCTTGCAAGCTCATTACAGACAAATGTTGTTGCCTTATTAATGGAAGTAAGCATTTTGTACTGGTGAACAGGGAGGTTCGTGTAGATTCTGACATTTCTGATGAAAGGAAATGTTTGTGTATGTATTGCATTTCTCTTCTGTTTGACTTTTTTCTTCTTTGTCTTTTTCTCTTTTCTCCTCCATCCCACTTCTTTCCTCCTCCTGCTCCTCCTCCTCTCCTTGTTGTTGGTGTGGTGGTGGTAATCTTCTTCTTGTTCTGCTCCTCCTCCTCCTGCCCCCCCCCCCCCTCCTCTTCTTCTTTCCCTCCTCCTCTACTTCCTCCTCCTCCGTCTCCTCTTCTTCTTTGCTCCTCCTCCTTCTTGTTCTTCTTCCTCTTCTCTCTCCTCCTCCACCTCTTCTTCTTCTCCTTTTTGTTCTCCTTCTTCCTCTCCCTCTTCTTCTTCTCCATATCATCTCATCATCTCTTTCTCTCATCATCATTCATCATCTATCATCTCTTCTTCATCTTCTTCTTCTTCTTCTTCTTCTTTTCTTCTTCTTCTCTTCTTCTTCTTAATAGAATGGAACACACTTCCAGCAAAACACAGAAATATTTCCCAATTATCAGCTTTCAAAAATGAAGCAAAGTTACTTCTTTTTGATACTCATGACTGACCTATGCGTAGACATTAGCCTGACTATACATACTTACCGGAGAAAAAAAAAGTGTACTGCTGATAAACGATGCAGTTGATTGAGATGTGTGTGTGTGTGTGTGTGTGTGTGTGTGTGTGTGTGTGTGTGTGTGTGTGTGTGTGTGTGTGTGTGAGAGAGAGAGAGAGGAGAGAGAGAGGGAGGACAGGAAGGAAGAGAGAGAGAGAGAGAGAGAGAGATTTTAAGCATGAAATCGTTATATTGATGTTATTTTGTAATTCGATGTTACCTTACTTTTTTAAATTGTAGTTGTTGTTGGGCAGAATTGTAAAAAGGCCTTCAATGAGCCTAATTTTCAACCCATTAAAGATTCATTCATTCATTCATTCATTCATTCATTCATTCATTCATTCATTCATTCATTCATTCATCTCCTCCATTCATTATTCATTCTTCCTTCTTCTTCTTCTTCTCCTCCTCCTCTCCTCCTCCTCCTTGTTCTTGTTCTTCGTCCTCATTATATCCATATTCTTCTGCTTCTTTCTTCTTTCTTTTATTCTTTCTACCTATCTTTCTTTCTTTCTTTCTTTCGTTACCTCATCCCTCCTTCCTCAGCAGCAATTCATTGGTTCACTATCCGTGAGGTTTCTGCGTAGATTTTTTTTCGTTTCATTCACAACAGAAAGGGAGTCACATGTCGCGTTCACACACACACACACACACACACACACACACACACACCACAACACCTCTCTCTCTCTCTCTCTCTCTCTCTCTCTCTCTCCTCCTACACACACATTCACACATTCGCACACACACACATCCACAGAGAGAGAGAGAGAGAGAGAGAGAGAGGAGAGAGAGGAGAGAGAGAGAGAGCAGAGAGAGAGCGAGAGAGAGAGAGAGAGAGAGAGAGAGAAGAGAGAGAGAGAGAGAGAAAGAGAACGCGCTCTGTATATTTAGTATACTTGCTGCCCTTTGGAACTTTTTATTTTTAAACTGGAAATATTTGTCTGTGTCCACATGACGTGTGGTCTGAGCTCAAAATGAAATTTCCCCACCTCATAGAAACATTTTCAGGCTGTCAGAAACTGGGGGGGGGGGGGGGGGGGGGGGGGGGGGGGGGGGGGGGATGCCTCTCTGCATTCCGTTCTTCTTCTTGTGGTCAGATTAGACTGCATGGACTGTCAAATCTCCGCGATTCCTTTTCCTGGACAATATCTGAATAAAAAAACGCGTCTTAAGAGTTTACCGTCAACATGCACTCTTTCTCTTGATCGTCCCCTTTGGAAAGCTGCTCACTCATTTCCTACCATGCTGAGGATTTCAGCCATAAACATCATTCTTTGTCAAGGTCCATGTGTGTCATACTTAAAGCGGATTGAGACAAATAAAGTACAATGGTTTCTGCTGCTTTCCACTGGTTGTCGAAACTCGTGAGTTCAGTGGTTGATGATCATTGTCAATGAACAATTACATATCTCAACTTAAAATCAGAAGGTGCCGACAAAGTTAACCTGTCAATATTCGTAGTTTTGTTATGTGGTCATGGAAAGTTTTTTTTTTTTTTTTTTTTTTTTTGCTCCCCTTATCGGTCAGTCTTTTTTTGTTGATTAAAAAAGATGAATTTCTTTTAGCGGTTCAGTATCACGGTCATTCATACAATGGAGATATTGTCGTCTATTATTTTTCGAGGATATTCGGTTAATTTAGTCTTTTTTTAACCTTATTTGTGTCTGTTTTCATTGTCTGTCTGTCTCTCTGTCTGTCTGACTGTCTGTTTGTCTGACTGTCCTCTGTCTGTTTCTCTGTTTGTCTGTTCTCTGCCTCCGCCTCCTTTCTGTATCTGTCTCTCTCTGTCTCTCTTACTCCTCCCCCTCTCTCTCCTCACGCCACCCTCTTTCTCCCACCCCTCCCTCCTTCTCCTCACCCCCTCTTTCTCCACTCCTCACCTCCTCTCTCCACACTGCACCCTTCATTTCTCCCATCCTCCCCCTCACTCCTCCCACTCTCTCCTATCACTGCACCCCTCTTTCTCCCACTCCCTCCCTCACTCTCTCCATCACTGCACCCCTCTTTCTCCCACTCTCCCTCACTCTCTCCATCACTGCACCCCTCTCTCTCTCACTCCCTCCTTCCCTCTCTCCATCACTGCACCCCTCTCTCTCACACTCCCTCCCTCCCTCTCTCCATCACTGCACCCCTCTTTCCCCACTCCCTCCCTCCCTCTCTCCATCACTGCACCCCTCTCTCTCACACTCCCTCCCTCACTCTCTCCATCACTGCACCCCTCTTTCTCCCACTCCCTCCCTCCCTCTCTCCATCACTGCACCCCTCTCTCTCACACTCCCTCCCTCACTCTCTCCATCACTGCACCCCTCTTTCTACCACTCCCTCCCTCCCTCTCTCCATCACAGCACCCCTCTCTCTCACACTCCCTCCCTCATCCCACTGACTTCAGACAAGACTTCTGCCAGAGTCAAGAATCGAAACGCAGCGCCAATTACAGCAGGGCAAATGACACGTCTTTTGGTCCAGGCCGGAAAAGAGTCGCTGGAACCAGTTTCTCGTGTGATGTCAGACGGCTGTCCGTGTGTTCTTGGAATAGTCAGACTTGTCTGCGCCTCTGTCTGTCTGCTTGTCTGCCTGTCCTTTTGTCTCCCCGTCTCTCTCCGCACCCTTCCTCCCGCTCTCTTTCTTGTCAGTCCTGTTGCAAAAAAAAAAAGGAAATCTGAAATGAAACCCAGATCGCTCCACAAAAATGAATCATGACGTCACACAGCCATCTCTAATACCATGTGTGAAACAAAGAGATGTCACTCCAATTAGCACCGGATAGAGTTGTTTACCCTTTGTGTTCGATGAAACAAAGGGACATCACTTCAATCAGCACTGGATTGAGTTGTGTGCCTTTGTTTCTGTTATGCAAGCAAAAAGTTATCTCACTTTCTGTATAAGTCCTTGTCAAGCAACAGCAAAAGCAAAGCGAAAACAACCACCGAAAACAGCAAGAGAATATAATTATTCACTTGTTTATTTCATGTTTTGTTGTGACATCCTGATTACCCCCATCTTAAAATTGTGACATTAGCATTTGATTTGCCTGAGACTGAGAGCGGCGAGAAGTTCCCCGTTCTAATCATTATCATTCCAGTCTCATCTTCAGCGCCATTGTCAGCGACATTGCGTCCATGCCGCCAATTCCAAGGACTTCCTTGTCCACAGTCACAGCCTGGCTGGTCCTTCCCTGTCCACAGCCACAGCCTGGCTGGTCCTTCCCTGTCCACAGCCACAGCCTGGCTGGTTCTTCCCTGTCCACACCCACAGCCTGGCTGGTCCTTCCCTGTCCACGGCCACAGCCTGGCTGGTCCTTCCCTGTCCACAGCAACAGCCTGGCTGGTCCTTCCCTGTCCACAGCCACAGCCTGGCTGGTCCTTCCCTGTCCACAGCCACAGCCTGGCTGGTCCTTTCCTGTCCACAGCCACAGCCTGGCTGGTCCTTCCCTGGCCACAGCCACAGCCTGGCTGGTCCTTCCCTGGCCACAGCCTGGCTGGTCCTTCCCTGTCCACAGCCTGGCTGGTCCTTCCCTGTCCACAGCCACAGCCTGGCTGGTCCTTCCCTGTCCACAGCCACAGCCTGGCTGGTCCTTCCCTGTCCACAGCCACAGCCTGGCTGGTCCCGCCACAGCCCCGGCACCGGCAATATACAAGGAACAGTCAATGTCAAGTCGTCATGAGGCAACCCACCAGAGGAGACACTGCACTGCTGCCGGGTTGCTTCGGTGGTGTTCAGTGGTGCCTGTTCTGATCCAACATACGCAGGACACCACTTCTAAGCACCTTACTGACAATAATGATAACTGTTTAGTCGCGGATCTGGTGTGAGTGAGCTCTCCTTCTAAGGAGCGCCACTACGTCCTTACAACGACAGCTCTCATGGATTTGTCGATACCGGTGACCCCATTAGAACTCACCAAGGGCTTAGACGTGGGGAGAAAATCGAAACTGAGGTCGCCCTGAGAGTAGGACTTGAAGCGCCACAGAATTTTAGACTTTTTATGCTGGATGATGAGGATAGTGTAATTCTGGTCTGAGATTGCATGA
>CM065734.1:249151-261651 GCA_033310375.1 Conus canariensis
CATGATGAGAGAGAGAGAGAGAGAGAGAGAGAGAGAGAGAGAGAGAGAGGAGAGGAGGAGAGAGAGAGTTAATACAAAATCGAATCTGACGCAGTGAAATCTAATGCTGGGGAAAGACGACTTTTGTCAAATAAAACAAGGAGGTAAAAACATGCATGCCTGTCCACATTAATACAACTTCAAATATTCTTCTTTTTCTGAACCCGAAGGATTTTAGTGGATACACAATGCAGCGTCTTATCTCGTCTTGTGTCATGGACTGACAATAAGCCAGTTTAAAACTGCATTTCCATTTCATTGCGGCCTCATCTCTACTCTCTCTCATTCTATTCTCTCCTCTTCTCTCTCTTCCACCTGACTCTCTTCCCGTGTGCGGATGTAATCATTGCAATTTCAAGGTTCATTTTTTTTTCTTTTTTTGAACTAAATGTCTCTTCATTTATAACTGTCCTTAACTTTTTCATCTCAAATGCACACTTTAATTCACGCAGTGATTTACTTATTATTCTTGCCTCTCTCTCTCTCTCTCTCTCTTCTCTCTCTCTCTCTCTCTGTCACACGGTCCCTCCCCCCACTCTCTCTCTACCACTCTCTTTATATCACACACACAACACACACCACACACACACACACACCACACACACACACACTACAGCGTGTCACACACACACACACACACACACGATCACACACACACACACACACACATACATGATGAGAGAGAGAGAGAGAGAGAGAGAGAGAGAGAGAGAGAGAGAGAGAGAGAGAGAGAGGAGAGAGTTAATACAAAATCGAATCTGACCGCAGTGAAATCTAATGCTGGGGGTAAAGACGACTTTCTCGTCAAATAAAAACAAGGAGGTAAAAAACACTGCACTGCCTGTCCACCAATAAATTACACACTTCAAATATTTCTTCTTTTTTCTGAACCCGAAGGATTATTAGTGGATACACAATGCAGCGTCTTATCTGTCTTGTGTCATGTGACTGACAATTAAGCCAGTTTAACTGCATTTCCATTTTCATTGCGGCTCTCTCTCTCTCTCTCTCTCTCTCTCTCTCTCTCTCTCTCTCTCTCTCCTCTCCGTGTCGCAGGATGTAATTCATTGGCAATTTCAATGGTGTTCATTTTGTTTGTTTGTCTGTTTGTTTTTGTAAACTAATATTGTCTCTTCAATTTATAACTGTTCCCTTAATTTTTTTCCGGTCAAACGTGCACACTTACTATTCACGCAGGTAGATTTACATTATTATATTCTTGCGCTCTCTCTCTCTCTCTCTCTCTCTCTCTCTCTGTCTCTCTCTCTGTGTGTGAATTATTCCATTTCAAATTAACTGTCTAATTAGTTTTCCCAGTCAAACAGGCACCTCTCTATACACAGATCGACATCAATACAAATACAGTCCATTGTTCTCTCTCTCTCTAACATTGTCTTCTCTCTCTTTCTCTCTCTCTCTCTGAGAGAGAGAGTGTGTGTGTATGTCTGAGAGAGAGAGGAGAGGAGAGAGAGAGAGAGAGTGCGTGCGTACGTGTGTGTGTGTGTGTGTGTGTGTGTGTGTGTGTGTGTGTGTGTGTGTGTGTGTGTGTAACTGAGTATGTGTGTGTGTGTGTGTGTGTGTGTGTGTGTGTGTGTGTGTGTGTGTGTGTGTGTGTGTGTGTGTGAGTAACTGTGTTCTTCTTCAATTTAACGTCTATCCACGTTAAGTGATATTAGACAATGTTAGAGGGAAAGGGGGGAGGGGTAGAGGTATTAAGTAATATCTTCAAAGGCTTTGAAGAAAAACAGCAACAGCAACAATAAAATAAACAATATGAGCTAACAAAGAACTATTGATCAAAACACTCAACATCGGTTCCAGTTTACAGAACAGAAAAAATAGGACTTTGTTGTAATGAAACTGCAATTTTACACATCAGTGATAAATCTGATACAACTTGATCCAGAGAACATGTAGGTAGGGATGGTAGGTAAGGTTTTAAGTGCTCACATTGAAAAAGGATGTGATTATTTGTAATTTTTCCGCCACAAAGGCATGTTATGTTCTTACAAAACTTTGTCTTAAAAGCATTCAATTTGATCTTATAAATCAAAGAAATTATAATCCGTGAGTAAGGTAAGCTACATTGATGAAATGAATTAAGTGTGTCAATGTTTATTAGCTGGCGTGAGTGAGTATCTAAAAACATCCAGAATTTTTTAGTTTTTTTCTAAAATGTTTCCAGCACGCATTTTCTAATAGACTGTATCCCTCATGGACAGACAATGGAATACTGATAGATTCTGACCCGCTTGTATTTCTTGCTCCCCGCTTTGCTGCTCTGTCAACCCTCTCATTAAACTGAATACCACAGTGAGATGGAACCCAACAGAAAGAGATACTCGTACCCCTAATAATCAAAAAATGTATCAATTGATGAATGTCTGTAATTAAATCTTTTCTTATTGTTGTTGATTTGCCGAGGGCAAATAAAACCGATTTTGAATCGACACAAAAGAGGGCCTGAAGTGTTGGGTAAGAAAGATCAAGAAAATAATACACCATTAAAATGGCAATTAGCTCGGCTGTAAAAATGGATCTGTTATTTCCAAGGTAGTAAGATTTTTCCACCTTTATAGAAGGAATAGCAAATGCTGCACCTGCTTCTTTGGTATCTAAAAGAGATCCATCTGTATATATCTTAAGATGAAGCGGGTACGAGTTTTCTATATACTCTTTTACTGTTATGCCAATGACGTTTTCATTGTCACCTTTTTTCAAAGACGAATGGTTGATGTCAAATGATGCTCTTTGAAGTTCCCATGGTGGGCTGGGAGATGAAGGAAGTTGAGGTTTAATTATTTCGTTATGGTTAATTTCTGACTCTTCCAATAAATTGGAAGTGAAAGTCCTAATTGTCGTAAGCGAGGAGATTGATTTTGCTCTTTTAGGGAAGTTAATATCAGATCTCAAACTAACTTCGTTTTCAACATTGCTGTCACATGTTGAAGATCGTAAGACATACTTTGCGACAGCGAGCCGTCGATACTCATCTAATGGTAATACCCCAATTTCGCGATATGTTCCTAGGGACGATGCATGATATGGTACACCTATAGCTAGAGTAACTCTGTGTGTGTGTGTGTGTGTGTGTGTGTGTGTGTGTGTGTGTGTGTGTGTGTGTGTGTGTGTGTGTGTGTAAAAGGAGAGGGAGAGAGAGAGAGAGAGAGAGAGAGAGAGAGAGAGAGAGAGAGACAGACAGAAGACAGACAGACAGACAGACAGACAGAGACAAAGACAAAGGCATAGACAGAGAGTCAGAGACTGATTAAAAAAAAAATTAGGGTATTATAGAGCGGGAAGGGGATGGATGAGGCTGAGGGGTGGGGCGGAGACACATTCCCATCTTCGCGGCGTTCTACATCCAACGTCACAAACGTTACTCCTACCTGGCCGCCGTGGTAGAACCAGACGCAATGGAATCGTGACACCCAAACAGTGGCACCACGCCAAGTGGCACCGGAGACTGAGGACCGGCCTGGCTGACCACTAGCCAGAGAGATTCCAGAATGAGGACCGGCCTGGCTGACCCAGCAGGAGATTCAGAGTGGACGCTGGCTGACCACCAGCCAGAGAGATTCCAGAGTGAGGACCGGCCTGGCTGACCACCAGCCAGAGAGATTCCAGAGTGAGGACCGGCCTGGCTGACCACCAGCCAGAGAGATTCCAGAGTGAGGACCGGCCTGGCTGACCACCAGCCAGAGAGATTCCAGAGTGAGGACCGGCCTGGCTGACCACCAGCCAGAGAGATTCCAGAGTGAGGACCGGCCTGGCTGACCACCAGCCAGAGAGATTCCAGAGTGAGGACCGGCCTGGCTGACCACCAGCCAGAGAGATTCCAGAGCTGAGTGGAACCTGACCGGCTTCACTCTTCGTGCACCACCCAGACACAGGACGGTGCCAAGGTGTCCAAGACGACACAACAGTCAGCGATCTCTGCACTCTAGGGTCCCAAGTCTGCTGTCTCATTATGATTTGCCCCCCCCCCCCCCCCGCCCTCCCACCCACACAGTCACGCCCCCTATCTCGTCTTTTTTCTGCTTCCCTTCTTTTATATCTATCTATCTGTCTGTCTGTCTGCCTGCCTGCCTGCCTGCCTGCCTGCCTGCCTGTCTGTATGTATGTATATGGATATGTATGTGTGTATGTATGTATATATGCATGTATGTATGTGTGTATGTATGCATGTATGCATGTATGCATGTGTATGAATATGTATATATGTATGTATGTATGTGTTTATGTGTGTGTGCGCACGTGTGCGTGTGTGTGTGTGTGTGTGTGTGTGTGTGTGTGTGTGTGTGTGTGTGTGTGTGTGTGTGTGTGTGATGTTCTTATAGACACATTCCACAAGTATGAAAGCTTCATTTAGGCACGTCCCACATTTGTCTAATCTTCCTTGCGGAACATTCCAGAAATACTTCATCCTTAGTTAGGCACATTCCAGAAATATCTATTCTTCATCTCGTCATGATCAACAAATACCTTATTTTCGATGTAGGCACATTCCACAAATAGTTCATCTTCGTTTAGACACATTCCACAGATATCTGATCTTCATACAGACATATTCCACACCTACTGATCTTCATTTAGATACATTCTCAAGTATCTCATATTTTTCGCGGATATTAGCAACTGATTCGATCGCACTGACATATTTTGAAGCTAGAGAATGAAGAAGAAAAACCAGACTTGGGGAACACTTTGAATTGACGATTAATTAGTGCGGGGAGTAGGTTTATTGGCAGGTTTAGACGGAGAGAGCGTTGTGAAGAGAGGGGAGGGGGTGGAGGGGGTGGGGTGGGGGTGGAGAGAAAGAGGTTTATATTTTTCACGACCTCTAATTTTATCCGGGTATCCTATTGTAAAGGTACCAAAATATCCTCACACCAGGTTGAAATTTGCTTTTAGAAATCGGAAAGGACTCAAAGTTCTTCGCCTCACACACACACACACACACACACACACACACACACACACACACACACAACACACACACACACACACTACACACACACACACACACAACCACACACAACCACACACAACACACACACACACACACACACACACACACACACACACACACACACTCGAAGTGCAGGCCTTCATTCATTTCCGACATTGCGCTGCCCAATAATTCATTGCCGCGAAGGTCCTTGCGTTTAGCCAGATTGGTTGGGCATGTATGAGATAGCTGGCATTGCGTCGTTCCTTGAAGTCGCGTCACGTATCTGCCACACCCTTCACACTTTTCGTATGGGACCATATCAGAGTCAAAAGCTGATGACAGCTTTTTTTTTTTTTTTTTGCGTGCGTGCGTGCGTGCGTGCGTGCGTGCGTGTGTGTGTGTGTGCGTGTAGGAATGAGTCACTATCCATCAGGAAAGCAGCAATAAAAGGGAAATCAGTCATTGTTGTTGCCATCTCTATGGATCATGACTGATTTCATGGTTTTCTTTGGGGGGGGGGGGGGGGGGGGGAGAGGGGGGGCAACTGTCGTTTCGTTTTTTCTTTGAACTACAGCTGATTTTCATCAGGTGTTTCTTCGTGAAAAAACAATTTATATCCCTAGGGAAAACAGCGACAAAAAGGAAATCAATTAGCGTCTCTTTGAACGATGTATTATTCCAACATGCCTTCAGTGGGTGCCCTGCCCTGATACATTCCAACATGCCTTCAGTGGGTGCCCTGCCCTGATGTATCATTCCAACATGCCTTCAGTGGGTGCCCTGCCCTGATACATTGCAACATGCCCTCAGTGGGTGCCCTGCCCTGATACATTCCAACATGCCTTCAGTGATGCCCTGCCCTGATACATTCCAACATGCCTTCAGTGATGCCCTGCCCTGATACATTCCAACATGCCTTCAGTGGGTGCCCTGCCCTGATACATTCCAACATGCCTTCAGTGGGTGCCCTGCCTGATGTATCACTCCAACATGCCTTCAGAGGGTGCCCTGCCCTGATACATTCCAACATGCCTTCAGTGGGTGCCCTGCCCTATACATTCCAACATGCCTTCAGTGGGTGCCCTGCCCTGATGTATCATCCAACATGCCTTCAGTGGGTGCCCTGCCCTGATACATTCCAACATGCCTTCATGGGTGCCCTGCCCTGATGTATCACTCCAACATGCCTTCAGTGGGTGCCCTGCCTTGATGTACGTTCCAACATGCCTTCAGTGGGTGCCCTTGCCCTAGCAGCCACTGGCACCACTCCGGGTTTTTGGACAACCACGACCTCAGACTCAAGGACTTCCTCCAACACATCCAACCCAAGGGATGCAACCCCTGAAGCTCCTGTGTGACTCCCTCTTGGTCCTCCGGTACAGCAGTTGATTTAACCACTGCAGGAAAGAAGTCAGGGGCAGAAGTCAGCAGAGGCAAGAGTCCCACAGAGGAGGCAAGAGAGTCCCACAGAGACAAAGGAGTCCCACAGAGGAAGGCAAAGAGGATCCAAAGAGGCAGAGGTCCCACAGAGGAAGGCAAAGAGAGTCCAAGAGGCAAAGAAGTCCCACAGAGGAAGGCAAAGAGGGGTCCAAAGAGGCAAGAGGTCCCACAGAGGAAGGCACAGAGAGTCCGGAAGAGACAAAGAAGCCCACAGAGGAAGGCAAAGAGAGTCCAAAGAGGCAAAGAAGTCCCACAGAGGAAGGCAAAGAGAGTCCAAAGAGGCAAAGAAGGTCCCACAGAGAAGGCCAAAGAGAGTCCAAAGATGCAAAGAGGTCCCACAGAGGAAGGCAAAGAGAGTCCAAAGAGACAGAGGTCCCACAGAGGAAGGCAAAGAGAGTCCAAAGAGGCAAAGAGGTCCCACAGAGGAAGGCAAAGAGAGTCCAAAGAGGCAAAGAGGTCCCACAGAGGAAGGCATAGCGAGTCCAAAGAAGTCTCACAGAGGAAGGCAAAGAGAGTCCAAAGAGGCAAAGAGATCCCACAGAGGAAGGCATAGAGAGTCCAAAGAGGTCCCACAAGAAGAAGGAATAGAGAGGACAAAGAGGCAGAGGTCCCACAGAGGAAGGCATAGAGAGTCCAAAGAGGCAGAGGGTCCCACAGAGGAAGGCCACAGAGAGTCCAGAGAGGCAGAGGTCCCACAGAGGAAGGTAAAGAGAGTCCAAAGAGGTCCCACAGAGGAAGGCATAGAGAGTCCAAAGAGGTCCCACAGAGGAAGGCATAGAGTCCAAAGAGGTCCCACAAAGGAAGACATAGAGAGTCCAAAGAGGTCCCACAGAGGAAGGCAAAGAGAGTCCAAAGAGGTCCCACAAAGGAAGGCATAGAGAGTCCAAAGAGGCAGAGGTCCCACAGAGGAAGGCATAGAGTCCAAAGAGGTCCCAAAGAGGAAGGCACAGAGAGTCCAAAGAGGTAGAGGTCCCACAGAGGAAGTTAAAGAGAGTCCAGAGAGGCAGAGGTCCCACAGAGGAAGGTAAAGAGAGTCCAAAGAGGTCCCACAGAGGAAGGCATAGAGAGTCCAAAGAGGTCCCACAGAGGAAGGCATAGAGAGTCCAAAGAGGTCCCACAAAGGAAGACATAGAGAGTCCAAAGAGGTCCCACAGAGGAAGGCAAAGAGAGTCCAAAGAGGTCCCACAAAGGAAGGCATAGAGAGTCCAAAGAGGCAGAGGTCCCACAGAGGAAGGCATAGAGTCCAAAGAGGTCCCACAGAGGAAGGCATAGAGGGTACAAAGAGGCAGAGGTCCCGCAGAGGAAGGCAAAGAGAGTCCAAAGAGGTCCCAAAGAGGAAGGCATAGAGAGTCCAAAGAGGTCCCACAGAGGAAGGCGAAGAGAGTCCAAAGAGGTCCCACAGAGGAAGGCATAGAGGGTACAAAGAGGCAGAGGTCCCGCAGAGGAAGGCATAGAGAGTCCAAAGAGGTCCCACAGAGGAAGGCATAGAGAGTCCAAAGAGGTCCCACAGAGGAAGGCATAGAGGGTACAAAGAGGCAGAGGTCCCGCAGAGGAAGGCAAAGAGAGTCCAAAGAGGTCCCACAGAGGAAGCCATAGAGATTCCAAAGAGGTCCCACAGAGGAAGGCATAGACAGTCCAGAGAGGTCCCGCAGAGGTAGGCATAGAGTCCAAAGAGGTCCCACAGAGGAAGGTATAGAGAGTCCAAAGAGGTTCCACAGAGGAAGGCATAGAGAGTCCAAAGAGGTCCCACAGAGGAAGGCAAAGAGAGTCCAAAGAAGTCCCACAGAGGAAGGCATAGAGAGTCCAAAGAAGTCCCACAGAGGAAGGCAAAGAGAGTCCAAAGAAGCAGAGGTCGCACAGAAGAAGGCAAAGAGAGTCCAAAGAGGCAAAGAGGTTCCACAGAGGAAGGCAAAGAGAGTCCAAAGAGGTCCCACAGAGGAAGGCATACAGATTCCAAAGAGGCAAAGAGGTCTCACAGAAGAACTCAAAGAGAGTGCAAAGAGGCAGAGGTCCCACAAAGGAAGGCAAAGAGAGTCCAAAGAGGCAGAGGTCCCACAGAGGAAGGTAAAGAGAGTCCAAAGAGGTCCCACAGAGGAAGGCACAGAGAGTCCAAAGAGGTCCACAGAGGAAGGCAAAGAGAGTCCAAAGAGGTCCCACAGAGGAAGGCGAAGAGAGTCCAAAGAGGTTCCACAGAGGAAGGCAAAGAGAGTCCAAAGAGGTCTCACAGAGGAAGGAGAGTCCAAAGAGGTCCCACAGAGGAAGGCAAAGAGAGTCCAAAGAGGTTCCACAGAGGAAGGCGAATAGAGTCCAAAGAGGCAAAGAGGTCCCACAGAGTCCAGCCTTGAGTCGAACTTCTGAGCCTCACACCCCTGTCCTCTGGTTTGCCAGCCGGGGGGGGGGGGGAAGGGGGTGACCAGTTAGGGTGTTCTACCCTATCTAGCCCAAACTGGATCGTGTGGATCCATATCAGTGGCCCTGTGAAGGGACTGTACAAGACCTGGGGAGGAGGTTGCCACAGAGAGCAGACGACCAACAACACTGACTCCGACCAATCACCGCTGGGGACAGCAACGCCAAGAGCTACACACACAGACTACAGTCTGGGAAACCTTGTCCTTAAGGACCTCCGGCCAACTGGATGTCAATCTACAGACTACAGTCTGGGAAACCTTGTCCTTAAGGGCCTCCGGCCGACAGAATGTCCCATCACCACCAGCATCGCTTTCTTCCCTGTCATCCCTGGCATGCGCACTAGCATCATTGGTATTACTACGCCGGAAGCGGTTGTCGGGAAAACAGGACAACAGTGGTAAACGATAGGGATCCCAGCGATAATGGTTGTTTTCCCTATCATGGTTGTTTTCCCTGTCATGGTTGTTTTCCCTTTTCCCTATCATGGTTGTTTTCCCTATCATGGTTGTTTTCCCTATCATGGTTGTTTTCCCTTTTCCCTATCATGGTTGTTTTCCCTGTCATGGTTGTTTTCCTTGTCATAGCTGTTTTCCCTATCATGGTTGTTTTCCCTATCATGGCTGTTTTCCCTGTCATGGTTGTTTTTCCTGTCATGGCTGTTTTCCCTATCATGGCTGTTTTCCCTGTCATGGCTGTTTTCCCTATCATGGTTGTTTTCCCTATCATGGATCATGGCTGTTTTCCCTATCATGGATCATGGCTGTTTTCCCTATCATGGCTGTTTTCCCTATCATGGTTGTTTTCCCTGTCATGGTTGTTTTCCCTATCATGGTTGTTTTCCCTATCATGGCTGTTTTCCCTGTCATGGCTGTTTTCCCTATCATGGATCATGGTTGTTTTCCCTATCATGGCTGTTTTCCCTGTCATGGCTGTTTTCCCTATCATGGATCATGGCTGTTTTCCCTATCATGGATCATGGCTGTTTTCCCTATCATGGCTGTTTTCCCTATCATGGTTGTTTTCCCTGTCATGGTTGTTTTCCCTATCATGGATCATGGCTGTTTTCCCTATCATGGTTGTTTTCCCTGTCATGGTTGTTTTCCCTGTCATGGCTGTTTTCCCTGTCATGGCTGTTTTCCCTGTCATGGCTGTTTTCCCTGTCATGGTTGTTTTCCCTGTCATGGCTGTTTTCCCTGTCATGGTTGTTTTCCCTGTCATGGTTGTTTTCCCTATCATGGTGTTTTCCCTGTCATGGCTGTTTTCCCTGTCATGGTTGTTTTCCCTGTCATGGCTTTTTCCCTGTCATGGTTGTTTTCCCTGTCATGGCTGTTTTCCCTGTCATGGCTGTTTTCCCTATCATGGTTGTTTTCCCTGTCATGGCTGTTTTCCCTGTCATGGTTGTTTTCCCTGTCATGGCTGTTTTCCCTGTGATGGTTGTTTTCCCTGTCATGGTTGTTTTCCCTGTCATGGTTGTTTTCCCTGTCATGGCTGTTTTCCCTGTCATGGCTGTTTTCCCTGTCATGGCTGTTTTCCCTGTCATGGCCTTTTTCCCTGTCATGGTTGTTTTCCCTGTCATGGCTGTTTTCCCTGTCATGGCTGTTTTCCCTGTCATGGTTGTTTTCCCTGTCATGGCTGTTTTCCCTGTCATGGCCGTTTTCCCTGTCATGGTGTTTTCCCTGTCATGGTTGTTTTCCCTGTCATGGCTGTTTTCCCTGTCATGGTTGTTTTCCCTGTCATGGTTGTTTTCCCTGTCATGGCTGTTTTCCCTGTCATGGCTGTTTTTCTGAGTATAGGACTGTTTGGAGACAGTAGAGCAGAAACAGTTGTGATCTTTGAGCCCTCAGACATTGTAAGTTTCGGGGCTAGACGGGCTGAGCAACACGGTTTCAAGCACTGGCCGAACCTGTCCGCTGTATTGCGAGCGCATAGTTGGCAGAATAGAACAGTGTTCTACTCGGGTTATCTTTCTCAACCAATATTGCTTGCAATTGTTCAATCAAACTCGGTTTCCCGAATCAGAGGTAATTAAGTCACGCAAGGCTTACGTCCCTTCTAAAATGGCGACTGGTTCACATACGTCGATTCGGTAATAAATTCGACAACACAGAGTATTCGTTGGTTCAAACATGCCTAGAATTGAAGAGACTGAATTACACACGTAAAGAAGAAGAAGCTCATTTGACCACCTAACATCGGCTGAATATGGAAAATCATGTTTAAACGACGGACAAATAATCTTCTCCCGTGGAGCGACAATCGATAACAGTACACCAATGTCAACTAGGCTAAATACCCGAGTTGGCAGGCAGGTATCTACGTTGGTATTAAGGCATTATTATCTCTCTGCTAATGTCTCACTGCTACAAGTCTTATTCAGGATTGATCTCACAACGACTTCATTTTTTCAGTTTGAAAGGTAAGCATTCGCGCAGATTGCACGCGCCTAAAGCAAGGTGTGTCTATCGTGTGACTGGCTAAGTCTGCAAACTGTCTCAACACGGTGTGTATCTCCTTCGGCTGTGGTCCGCCTTAGGAATAGTGGGTTTAACATCTGTTTTCCTTAATCATATCGCTTATCTCAATGATAAGACCTGAATTTCTTTGGAAAATGGGGAAAACAGATATTTTCGGCTTATGACGCTACTGTGCTGACATACCAGGGAGAAGAGGGGTGGAGGGTGGGGGTGGGGAGAGACAGCAGAAGAGGGAAGGGTGGGAAGGAGAGGCCCTGGGAACGTGTGGCGGAGAGTGTCTGTGAGTGCGTTGAAATAAACTTGCGCCACAACAATGTAATGAGGCAATGAACGCCTTGGTCCGGCTGATACCACACTGCTTGAACTCCGGCTCTTTCCTTTTCTGTCTGTGCGTCTTTCTTTTGCTCGTTTGTTTGTTTGTTTGTTTCTGTTGTTTATTTCTTACGTTTAGCCCGTTTGATTCTTTCTTATTTTTTCTTTGTTTTTTCCTTTCTTCCTTCCTTCCTTTCTTTCTTCCTTTCTTTCTTACTTTGTATTCTTTCTTCCTTCCTTTCTATTTTTCTTTCATTCATTCATTCGTTTAATCTTTCTTTTTTTCATCCTTTCTTTCTTCATTTCATTCATCCATTCTTTCATTCGTCCTTCCTTTCTTCCTTCCTTTCTTTCTTTCTTTTCAATTCTTTCTTTCTTCCTTCCTTCCTTCCATCCATCCATCTTCCTTTCTTTCTTTCTTTTTTTTCTCGCATGCTTTCTTTCTTTCCGTTTTTCTCTTTCGTTCTCCCTTCTTTCATTTCTCTCTTTCCTTCTTTCTTGTTTTTCACTCATTCTTTCTTTCTTCCTTCCTTTCTTCCTTACATCCATCCTTCCTTCCTTTCTTTCTTTCACGCATACACACACACACAGTGCGCGCATAGGTAATCACGCACGCACACACGCAGGCACGCGCACACACGCACTAACACACACACACACACACACACACACACACACACACACAACACACACACGCACGCACGCATGCACGTACTCTCTGTCTGTCTGTCTGTCTGTCTCTCTCTCTCTCTCTCTCTTTCTCAACAACAAAACAGATCTATCAGGTAAACGGTAAAGAATGGAAGAAAAGATCCAAATTTCTACAGCATAAACACTATGCAATCCAATCCTGTTATGTTAAGGTCGCA
>CM065734.1:264151-274151 GCA_033310375.1 Conus canariensis
CACGAACCTTATCAAGGATATAGACACGGAGAGGACATCCAAACTGAGGTCACTAACAGAGGGGAGCCTGAAGGGCCACAGACTTTGAGGCTTTTTTTTCTTTCTTTTATAATTGATCAATGAGGATGAGGATGATGAAGATCATACTATGAACTTCCGGTCTGGCTTGAGACTGCATGACAAGGGTGTACTCTAGGCTTACTTTCGTAACATATCGCGGCGTCGACCAGGCCCTTGAGAAACAGGCACCTGCAGCGTTGGTCAGGAAATGTGTGCAATACTCTCAGAAACGTATTCATGACATAGATGAAACTCGACTGTGTGGTTCCAGTCTTCCCAATCAAGTCCATAGCAAATCAGCTCTGGGTAGAAGCCGGTCGGGTAGAAACATCTCACAAGTAAATGACCCTGAAGGGAATCGAACACACGAGCTACCAGCCGAGAATCCACGACGTCGACCACTGTGCCACGGCGGCTAGAAGATTATTTTAGATTTCATTGCACAGAACACTGCTGTGCTGATTTGTTTTCAACTTGGTGGAATGATGGACAATGGTCTGATCACGAAGCGATGAACATGTTGGACAGAGCCGTGGGAGTGGACCATGATCACACAGTGGACACAGAAATCATTAACATTATTGATAAGATGATAACAAACATTCCGCTGAATGTGAACGCAGTGAAGTCACTTCATAATCACACAGTGGATACAGAAATCATTAACATCATTGATAAGATGATAACAAACATTCCGCTGAATGTGAAAGCAGTGAAGTCACTTCATAATCACACAGTGGATACAGAAATCATAACATCATTGATAAAATCACAACAAACATTCCGCTGAATGTGAACGCAGTGAAGTCACCGTTTAGGATACACAGCTATCTTTATATATTTTCATGGAAAATTGAAACTTTCTGGTGACATACAGAATAATATTTCGTGTTTTGCGTGCCCTTTAATTAGCAAAGATGTCTAGCCCTTAAAGAATAAAAAAAGTGGTTAGAGATTAAGTGGATCTTAGACAAAAAGAAGAGGAAGCAGTCGTTTCAACTTCCGCTGTTGCCATTTCTGTCTCTTCTTTCATTAAGAAGTCTTTAGAGTATGTGTCAATGTTACGTATTTCGCAGAAATCTGTCAGCTTCCCTTTTGTTGGAAATAGTGAACACTATGTTCCAATTGGAGATCGTTCCGATCCTTGTCAGCGAAAAATGGTTAATTTCCGTGATGTACATACCATACCCGACGTATAATGTACTTTCCTCTGTCGTTCTGGAGCACTTTGCTCCATGTAACACAAGAAATGCCGCACGATGTACTTAGAGCAAAGTAGGATGTATTTCAGTGTTCACAGCCAACTGTTCGCGTCATTTCTGTTCCACATATTCTGTGTGAGAGTTATTTGTATCAAAGCGCACCTGACAATACAGGAGTTTTTCAGGGTTGGTCCATCAGTTCGACTTCCATTATAATGATTTGATTCCACTGAGGGAAAAGAGGTGAGGCGGAAAGAGTGTCCCTTGTTCATGGACAATGCAAATGCCATTCTGCCTCTTTTATTTTTTAACCACAACAGAGCTAGAAGGTGTGGAGATTCATCTGACATTGAGGAACGGTGGGAGGAAAAGCGGATAGGCTGGAGATGAAAGGGAATGGGGGAGAGGGGGAGTATGTATAAGCAAAATTTTTAAATGAAATGCATTCTGGTCGCCTTGGTGAATTATCTTTTTTTTTTCATATGATTTTTTTTTTCTGTTAATAGATCGTAGCCACTTTTTTCTGATAACTCTTTGCATCATAATGCAAACATGATATCACTTGGTACTGTTGCCACTGCTCCCTCCCTCCCTCCCTGCCTCTCTCTCTCTCTCTCTCTCTCTCTCTCTCTCTCTCTCTCTCTCTCTCTCTTGTACCTCTTTTCTTTCGTATTCTGCCTAGGTATTTTCTTCATGGATGCTTTTTATGTTTTATGACATTGACTATAAGGACCGCATCTTTACATTCGATTCTAGCATCATTTCTATTCATCTAAACATACATCACATCATCATCATCATCATCATCACATCACTCACTCATCACTCATCACACAATCACCATCTACAACATCATCAGCACACAACAACCAAGATCAAGACTGAGAACCAAGCATGACGTGATGTGTGGCAACAACAGAAGACTGGAAGAATGGTAGAGACCAGAGGGATGACGTGGGATGTGTGGCAACAACAGAAGACTGGAAGAATGGTAGAGACCAGAGGGATGACGTGGGATGTGTGGCAACAACAGAAGACTGGAAGAATGGTAGAGACCACAGGGATGACGTGGGATGTGTGGCAACAACAGAAGACTGGAAGAATGGTAGAGACCACAGGGATGACGTGGGATGTGTGGCAACAACAGAAGACTGGAAGAATGGTAGAGACCACAGGGATGACGTGGGATGTGTGGCAACAACAGAAGACTGGAAGAATGGTAGAGGACCACAGGGATGACAGGATGACGTAGGATGTGTGGCAACAACAGAAGACTGGAAGAATGGTAGAGACCAGAGGAATGACGTGGGATGTGTGGCAACAACAGAAGACTGGAAGAATGGTAGAGACCAGAGGGATGACGTGGGATGTGTGGTAACAACAGAAGACTGGAAGAATAATATAGATCAGAGGGATGACGTGTGATGTTTGGCAACAACAGAAGACTGGAAGAATGGTATAGACCAGAGGGATAACGTGGGATGTTTGGCAACAACAGAAGACTGGAAGAATAATAGAGACCAGAGGGATGACGTGGGATGTGTGGCAACAACAGAAGATGGAAGAATGGTATAGACCAGAGGTATGACGTGGGATGTTTGGCAACAACAGAAGATGGAAGAATAATAGAGACCAGAGGGATGACGTGGGATGTGTGGCAACAACAGAAGACTGAAAGAATCGTAGAGACCAGAGGGATGAAGTGGGATGTGTGGCAACAACAGAAGACTGAAAGAATCGTAGAGACAGAGGATGAAGTGGGAGTGGGCAACAACAGAAGACTGAAAGAATGGTAAGACCAGAGGGATGAGTGGGATGTGTGGCAACAACAGAAGACTGAAAGAATCGTAGAGACCAGAGGGATGAAGTGGGATGGGGAGCGAATGAAGAGGAGGGGAGAGGGGGGTGGGGAGGGTAAGTTTGAGAAGGTCGGCAGGATGATGATGTGAACGACAGAGGGCACACCATCACCTTCACCCCCCACCCCCCATTCCCCCCGCATCCAGCCAATCCCTCTACAGATAATCATGTGCCACAGTCATGAAGAGTGTAACGATGTCCAATACTCCAACTTTAAAGCAAGAATGGTGTTAACAACAGTTACATCGATTCAGCCCTTCAGCGCTCTCTCTGTCTGTCTCTCTCTCTGTCTGTCTCTGTCTGTCTGTCTGTGTGTCTGTCTGTGTCTGTATCTGTCTGTCTGTCTGTCTGTCTCTGCTTCACCCTGACCCGCCCCCAGCTCTGCCCTCTCCCCCTTCCTCCTGCACACACACACACACACACACACACACACACACACACACACACACACACACACACACACACACGTACACACACACACACCACACACACACACACACACACGCACGCACGCACGCACGCACGCACGCACGCACGCACGCACGCACGCACGCACCACACACACACACAACTCACTGCCTCCCATTCCCACGCACGCATTGCCACTTTGGAACGCCCGAGGTGACAGACATATTAGCTCATAATCGGTTGTTACACAGTGATTCAGCAGAAAGAGAAGGGAGGAGAGTGAATGGTGGTGCGGAGGGTTGGGGGGAGGAGGAGGGTACAATGGACTCTACGGGTGCGGAGGGGGGTGGGGGGTGGGAGGAAGACACTGGGATGGGTCAGAGGAGAGGGGAGACGGAGGGGGGTGGGGAAGAGATGCAGCGAGCAGTGTACGCGTCCTTTGCTATCTCTGTACCACAAGCCAGCCGACCAGTCATCACTTTATATTTCTGTGAACTTGCTTTTTGTCCATGAACCCATCATCTTAAACCTTTTACTCATTATCTATTCTTTTTTTCTTCACTCTTCACTTATTTTCTTTATCTCGCTATGCTTTCAGCGCACAGTGATCTATCTATCTATCTCATGGTTTAGCGGACGTGGAGGAGCGTATGTGGATTAATCCGCACGCTGTGATAGATCCTTTGATGAGACTGAAGGTGACACTGTTTAGTGGTACTGCTGAGGTCTTGATCATTGATTTCTCTCTCTCTCTCTCTCTCTCTCTCTCTCTCTCTCTCTCTCTCTCTCTCTCTCTCTCTCTCTCCTTTTTTTTCTGTTGCAACACCATCGCAGATTGGTTTCCATCATACAGCAGTCTACGGCAGTTGAGCGGTACTGAGAACGGTTCCATCGTCTTTGTGGTTGGGTTAGAACCCAGGGGGGTTTAGTTTGGTTTCACTGATAACTATATTTACGCATTCAGTTTCTCACTGGCCTTGTCAAACATGGACAACTTACAGAACATGTACGAATCCAGGCGAAAAAAAGCCCAGGAAAATAGATGCTCTCAACGCATACACTCGCCCGAGCGCGTGCACGACCCACGCAGGCGCGCGCCACGCACGCACGCACGCACGCACGCACACACACACACACACACACACACACACACACACACTTGCACAGAGAGAGAGAGAGAGAGAGAGAGAGAGAGAGAGAGAGAGAGAGAGAGAGAGAGAGAGATGAGCATCAGAAACAACACAACCCAGACTTCTGTAAGCGCAGTTTACTAACGATTCATAAAGACACCGCAGCAACTTACAAAGGACACCGCAGACGAATGTAAACACTGTGCTGAATACTTCAAGCTTGATTCACGTGTTCATGAGAACCATACTTCCTCTGGTTGGACGACTGATTCTGTACACAGTAGAACATTGGAATCTTGATGTATGTATTAACAACATCACACCACGTTGATACGTAGATCAGTCCGGGATGACAATGGTATTAGTCCCGAATGAAAATGGTCAGTAGGCCAGTCAGGAACGACAAAGGGTAGATGGTCGGTCTGGAATAAAAGATGGTGAGTAGACCACTCCATTAAGAAATGGTAAGTAAGCCCGGCATAAAAAAGTATGATAGGTAGACCAGTCCGGATTGGGAATGGTACGTCGATCAGTCCGGCATTTAAAAGGTACGTCAACCAGTCCGGAATGTCATGGTACTTCGGCCGGTCCAAAAGAAGACCAAATGGTATGTTGGCCGGTCCGATTGGAAGATGGCACTCGACTGCTCCGGCAGGATCAATGGAACCGTTGACCAGTCCGGGGTGACAAATGGTACGTCGATCAGCTAAGAATGACAAATGGTACGTCGATCAGTTCAGAATGACAAATGGTACGTCGATCAGTTCAGAATGACAAATGGCACGTCGATCAGTTCAGAATGACAAATGGCACGTCGATCAGTCCAGAATGACAAATGGTACGTCGATCAGTCCAGAATGACAAATGGCACGTCGATCAGTCCAGAATGACAAATGTTACGTCGATCTCTCCAAAATGACAAATGTCACGTCGATCTCTCCAAAATGACAAATGTCACGTCGATCTCTCCAAAATGACAAATGTCACGTCGATCTCTCCAAAATGACAAATGTCACGTCGATCTATCCAAAATGAGAAATGTTACGTCGATCTATCCAAAATGAGAAATGTTACGTTAATCTATATAAAATGAGAAATGTCACGTCGATCTATCCAAAATGAGAAATGTTACGTCAGTCTATATAAAATGACAAATGGTACGTCCATCAGTCCAGAAGACAAAAGGTTTGTCAGTCAGTTCAGAATGACAGATGGTTTGTCAGTCAGTTCAGAATGACAGATGGTTTGTCAGTCAGTTCAATGACAGATGCTACGTTGATCAGTCGATCATTCAGGAATGGATCACAACAAAATGAGCGAAGAAAGGAAGGAGGGAAGGAATGGATGGAATGAATGAAAGGAATACTAAATAAAAGAAAGAAGGAGAATGACAAGGGGAAAAGAAATAGAGGAAGGATGTGAACGGGTGGTCGTGGGAAGGAAGGGGAAGAGGGGAGGAAGCAGAAATGTGAGAGATTGAAGAAAGGTGTGTGTGTGGGGGGGGGGGGGGGGGGGGGGGGTGACCAGGAGTGACGGTGTGGGTCGGAGAATGTCTGCCAAATGAGCCAGGGGTCATCCGTGTTCACGTCCTCACTATTTTCTTCCGTTACCATCCCTCCCTTCCCTCTCTCCCCTGCCCCCCCCTCCCTCAAACACACACACACAGACACACACACACACACAGACACACACACACACACACAACACACACAAACACACACACACACACACACACACACACACACACACACACACTACCCGTCGCCCCTTTCACCCCCTCGTCTTACCCCACTCTTCTTCCATCATCGACCCCCACCCCCATCCATCTTTAACGCCACTCCTCCCCCTCCTCCCCTATCTCCTTCCCCCTCTTCCTACCCCCCCCCCCCCAATCCCCCC
Source organism: Conus canariensis (assembly GCA_033310375.1). Taxonomy (NCBI): domain Eukaryota; kingdom Metazoa; phylum Mollusca; class Gastropoda; order Neogastropoda; family Conidae; genus Conus; species Conus canariensis. The sequence goes on from CM065734.1 coordinate 270,711, forward strand.
ACCTTCTTATCCATGTGATCCGTTCAACTGGGCGTTGTTCGGGTTCACACATTCCACGAATTGCATGTAGACATATGGATACATGCCATACATTTCTCTGTTACACCTTTTTCAGGTGCGTAGGAGTCAACGCTTTACGGGATGAGGGGTGGGGGAGGGGGGTAGGTGAAGGACGATGGGGTGGGGATGGGAGGGCGGGGTGGGGGTGGGGGGGGAGGAGAGGCAGGAAGAAGAGTGAAAATGATAAGAGAATACAGAATCAGGAGAACGAATTCAGAGAAAATACACCGACTATACATAATTGACGGGAATTAAATATTTGTTGACCAGCTCATAGTGACAAGTATTAGACTGTGGATATCACACGAATTTTTTTTTTTACGAACAATCAAGGAAGGAAAGAAAAAAAAATCAATACATTAATGTACGCTTTTGTGTTTTTATGTTTTCCATTTGTTGTGGGACGATTGTGCACATATCTTTTTTTGTGTCGTGAAACCAAGATTAGAGAGAAAAATGAGGAAAACGAAAAGAACAAAAGGAAAGAATTTTGTAATACGCATGCATGTTTTGTATTTTATTGTGTCTAATATTTTACTATATGTTGTACACCATTATGGCTTCCTATCATGTCGATAGTATGTCAGCAATTAACGTCTATTAATTTTCATTTTTTACAGTTTTTCGGTCTGTTATTTTCGCTCTCTCTCTCTCTCTCTCTCTCTCTCTCTCTCTCTCTCTCTCTCTCTGTCTCTCTGCGCGCGCGCGCGCGTGTGTGTGTGTGTGTGTATGACGCGATTGGCTGAATGATGTATGTAACCTTTCTCGCGATTGGCGAATACTTTCTGTGCCTTTTAGATGCAGGGAAAACGCCAGATCAACGAAGTATGAGCAAGGAAAAAGAGCAAGTGGGAGAGGATATGGCGATAGTGAAGAGGGGGGGGGGGGGGGGGGGGGGCGGGCGAGAGGGTCCGAAGACCCTGAAGGACCACATCCCCTACCCTTGTCCCCCCCCCCCCCCCCAAGCGTCCACCTCTGATCCGCCTCTGGTCATTTCGTGTTATGTGTTTGGCGAGGACTGGTGTCCAGTTGTATAAGACAGGATGCACGAAAGTCACGTGTCGGGGACACACACACACACACACACACACACACACACACACACACACCACGCACGCACGCACGCACGCACGCACGCACACACACACACACACACACACACACACACGCACACACACACAGATACAAAGAGAGAGAGAGAGAGAGAGAGAGAGAGTGAGAGAGAGAGACAGAGAGAGAGAGAGAGAGAGAGAGAGAGAGAGAGAGTACTCAACTATTCCACAAATACAAAACTGTTCATGCTCGTACCTATCCTTACATTACAAAGACAAAAAACAAATAAAAAGAAAAGAAATGAAGAAAAAAAAAAAAAGAAAACAGAAAGAAAGAAAGGCGAAAAAGGAGTGTATTCCTTCGCCGAGGTCAAGAAAGCCATCCAACAGCATCGGATGATGTTCATAAACAGCGTGAATATTCACACGCTCTCGCACGTGAATGTCCACAACGGTGCTGCTCGTGCGAGCCCATTCACCTGCCTCATTTGCATGCCTGCGCATGCGCACATTCCTGCTTCCTACAACGTGACTCTCCGTCTATCCCTAGCCTTGGTTTGTTTGGCAAGCCGAAATGGACATGTGACAGCTGCTAACATTCAACTTAATGTCTTCCGTCAAGGTCTCTCTCTCTCTCTCTCTCTCTCTCTCTCTCTGAACTGCGAACACAGTTGGATATAATTTTTCAACGTCTTGCCCCATCACTCAATTTTTCTTTTTTTTTTGTTTTTATGAAATTCGTATGGGTAAAAATAATACAAATAATGTAGTGTTTCATAAGGGTGGCTTTTCGGGAATAGGGGGAAAAAAGACTATGGCCCTATGTTATGTAGATTTATTGCTAGTTGTAAATGTTTATTTTAAAGATTGCCGGGGGGGGGGGGGGGGGGGGATTGTTTCATCGACAGCTCAAGGCTAAAATCTTGTGGGTACAAGCAGACTCAGCAAACAGAGAAGAAGAAGAAGAAGAAGAAGTACAGTTCAATTTGTTACGAGAAAAGTTCATACCCTCAGTGATATTTTCTCTTTACGTTTTCGTTGTTTGACGCTTAAGTATAGCTGCAATGAATTTTTTTTTTTATTTCCATGCATTTTCTTCCTTAAAGACGTTCCGAGTAGTCTTGAACATAGTTTTGTGAGATTCAATTTGTGATCGTTAGTGTTGTCAGCTTTGAATTATTTTTTTCTGAAATATTTCTGTACTTTTAATATAAAACATCTAAAGTTATAGAAGTCTTATTTAAAAAAAAAAGTATAATACTATCGTGTTCTGATTTACTATATAATTTTCTTAACTTTTTAAGTATCCTTTGATATGGAGCTGAGGACTGTGAAACTGATTAAAGAAACACACACACACACACACACACACACACACACACACACACACACACACACACACACACACACACAATTATCTGTTTTATTCTGTAAATTCCTTATCTTTTAAAGTACACTTCCATATGAAGCTAAGGACCTCAACCTGAATCTGAATTAAAAAAAAAAGAAAGAAAATAAAAGTAAAAAAAAAATTATTAGCTCCCTTGGTGGTTATCTCAATCTCCTTTCACCTACCCCTTTCCCACCCACAAACTGCAAGGGACCTTCACCTTGACCCAGTGACTTTTGATCCAGCCTCTCTCTCGATCTATACCGCCCGAGGGATCTGGAAGGGAGGGGCACCACGCCCTGACGGTAAGTGTGGTCAAGGACTGGGACTGGACAATCATAAATCCTCTTTGGCTTTGGCTGGACCAACGTGTCACATAGTGTGCATACCTTCCCCACCCACCCCGTCTCCATTTTGACCTGTTTGTGTGAGTGGGTAGATGTTTGGGTGGACATGAGAGAGAGAGAGAGAGAGAGAGAGAGAGAGAGAGAGAGAGAGAAAGAGACAGAGACAGAGAGACAGAGAGAGAGAGTGCGCACACATGTGCGCGCGTGTGTTGTGTGTGTGTGTGTTGTGTGTGTGTGTGTGTGTGTGTGTGTGTGTGTGTGTGTGTACGAGCGCGCGCGCGCATTTGTAAGAAAGAACAGGAAGAGGGGAGAGAAAGAATATGGGTGGATGAGCGTGTGGGTTTACGCGCACAAGCTCGCGAATGTGAGAATGCATATGCGTGCATGTTTTATGTCCGTAAATGTGTGTGTGATTTTCTTCAGTAAGTGAACATTTTTGCTAAAGCCTACTCACAAGATCACTTCTTGTTGCAATTTACGGTTTGCACAGATTTTCTTTCAAAGAAGAAATTTATAAGCAAGCAAGCGAGTAAAAAACAACAACAACAACAAATAATCCAAATCAGTAAATACATTACAAAGTAAACAAACA
>CM065734.1:289151-291651 GCA_033310375.1 Conus canariensis
ACGCTTCCTTTTATGATATACCCCGGCGCCGAGAGATTCAGACACCTGCGGTGTTGGTCAGGACATTTGAGCAACACTCTCAGAAACGCATTCATGAAGTGGACAAAACTCCACTGTGTGGTCCCACTTCTCCCAACTGAGCTGTATATGCAGTGGATGTTTTGTACAGGCGTTTTACCATCTGGGAAAGGTCTTCTTCTTCCGGTCCAGCCAAGCCACTGATGTCACTGGCAAAGCGTGCTCTGATGATGGTCCTCCCTCCAATGCTCATTGTTCCAAGACGATCTTCCAGTGCACATTGATGTCACTGGCAAAGCGTACTCTGATGATGATAGTCCTCCCTCCAATGCTCACTGTTCCAAGACGATCTTCCAGTGCACATTGATGTCACTGGCAAAGCGCGCTCTGATGGTGGTCCTTCCTCCAATGCTCACTGTTCCAAGACGATCTTCCAGTGCACATTGATGTCACTGGCAAAGCGTGCTCTGATGATGGTCCTTCCTCCAATGCTCACTGTTCCAAGACGATCTTCCAGTGCACATTGATGTCACTGGCAAAGCGTGCTCTGATGATGGTCCTCCCTCCAATGCTCACTGTTCCAAGATGATCTTCCAGTGCACGAGTCAATCATTCATTCCAGAAAGATGGTGAAAGGGGTGATGGGAAAGTAGGCAGCCCTGTCTGACGCCAAGAAATTTGAGGAACCGTTCGCCTAGGCAGTATTACAGACGGATTAACATTCACAGATATCGTTCTTCACAAAATCAAGATCAATGAAACTGTGATTTTCGTAGTGGCATACTTAGAACTGAAATTTACTTCATTTTTGAATGTCCAGAGTTTAGTGTGTGTAGATGTTAGTGCTGACAAAGTTGTGCTCCTATCGATTATCTAGGGAAACGTTAACTAACACTTGTTACATTGTCTGAAAAAAAGGAAAAGATTTTATTAGCTTTTTATTCTGTGCATTTAAGCTCCTACATCCGAGTCTTAATGAAAAAGAAACAAACAAACAAACGAACAAACAAACAGACGAACGAACGAACGAACAAACAAAGACAAAACACACACACACACACACACACACACACACACACACACACACAATATATATATAATATATATATATATATATATATATATATATTATATATATATAAAACAAGTATAAGAGGAACCGTAAAACTATCTACATGGTGATGGTGATGGTGATGCTCGGAAAACAAGTCGGACTATACAGAGATGATGGCCTCGCTGCACTAAGCAACAATCCAAGAACCATCGAAAATAAGAAGAAAGAACTATGCAAAATCTTCCAAAACCACAACTTAAAGATTACCATTGAAGCAAATAAAAAGGTAGTGAACTACTTAGACATAACACTGGATCTCAACAATCACATATATAAACCATACAAGAAACCCAACGACACACCTCTTTATGTACACATCAAAAGTAACCACCCACCATCTGTATTAAAGACCATACCCCACGGCATAAACAAGAGACTATCAAACCTGTCATGCAGTGAGAGAGTGTTCAACAATGCAGCAGTAGAATACCTGGAGGCACTACAAAGAAGTGGATACAATTACACATTACAATACAACCCAGACAACACAAATAAAAGCAAGAAAAATAGGAAAAGAAAAATCATATGGTATAACCCCCATACGACGGGAAACTCAAAACAAACATAGGGAAAGAATTCTTCAAAATCCTAACAACTTCATTTCCAAAAGAACACAAATTGTCCAAAATATTTAACAAAAACACTGTCAAACTATCGTACTCATGTATGCCCAACCTCAAAAACCTAATTGACGCATCCAACAAAATGAAAACCAACACAGCAAAGAAGGGTGAAGAAAGGAAATCTTGCAATTGCACCAAAAAAGAGCAGTGCCCACTAAACAATAAATGTCTTCACAACAACATTGTATACCAGGCTACTGTGACATCAGAAAATGAAAAAGAAACATACATAGGGATCACTGAAAACCACTTCAAAACCAGATATGCAAACCACAAACAGTCATTCAACAAAGAAAAATACAAAAACCAAACTGAATTGAGCAAATACATTTGGAAACTTAAAGACGCAAAAATAAACTACAACATATCCTGGAAAATCATAAAAAGGGCATCACCATACAGCAATACTTCAAAAAGATGCAACCTATGCCTAACTGAAAAATGGCTAATACTATGTAAACCACACTTAGCAACTCTTAATACTAAAACAGAAATAGTAAATAACTGCAGGCATAAATGGAAATCGTTGTTAGTGAACACACCCCGTACAACAACCAGAAACCCCCCCCCCCCCCCCCCCAAAAAAAAAAACACGTGCAACCAACACGCACGCAAAAACAGCTGCAACCGGGCCCCACACGCTATATAACACCGGCGGTGGGCAACCCAAACTTCATCCTGACGATAGCCAAGCCGCTAGAAACAAATTTGTAGATAGTTTTAAGATTCCTCTTATACTTGTTTT
>CM065734.1:312993-317993 GCA_033310375.1 Conus canariensis
GTGCGTGTGTGTGTGTGTGTGTGTGTGTGTGTGTGTGTGTGTGTGTGTGTGTGTGTGTGTGTGTGTGTGTGTGTGTGACGGACAGTCAGACAGACAGATAGGCAGACAAACAGACAGACAGACATACACAGAGAGACGGGCAGACAGACAGTAAGACAGACACGCACGCCACACACGCACACACACACACACACACACACACACACACACACACACACACACACACACACACACACACACCGAGGGAGAGAGAGAGAGAGAGAGAGAGAGAGAGAGAGAGACAGAAGACAGACAGACAGACAGACAGACAGACAGACAGACAGACATACACAGAGAGACGGGCAGACAGACAGTAAGACTGACACGCACGCACACACACGCACACACACACACTGAGAGAGAGAGAGAGAGGAGAGAGAGAGAGAGAGAGAGAGAGAGAGACAGACAGACAGACAGACAGACAGACAGACAGAAACAGAGAGAAACAGAGAGAGTGAAAATTAGGCTGGAAGATGGACAGTCAGGCAGACACAAAGAAAACAAAGAAATGGAGTCACCACTCCGGTGAAACCGAAGGAAGGCACTTGACATTGTCAACACGTCACGTGACCTCCACCAGAGAGTTAGTCAGCCAGGACCTCGTTCAAGGCAAAACTGACTGTCTATCCCAATTCAAGACACTTCCAAAGAATTGAACCCCCAACCACAGAAAGATTACAGCATGCTGCGAGAGAGAGAGAGAGAGAGAGAGGAGAGAGAGAGAGAGAGAGAGAGAGAGAGACGTCACCCGACGCCACCACACCCCCCCCCCACCCCCCCCCCCCCCCCCCCCCCCCCACGCACGTGTGTGTATCTCAACTGGCGCTGAGAAACAATGGCCAACACGGACGGTCCGAATCGGACACGCCCACTCATTTACACCTGCAGCTTTGAAAATGTCGTCACGATTCTTATTGTCCAGCGGTGTTTGACCACAGAGAAGGAAGAAAGTGCGTGTGTGTGTGTGGGGGGGGGGGGGGGGGGGATGAGGAGGGGGGAGGAGGGGAGCAGAGGATGTTGGGGGGAGGAAGCGAGCGAAGAGGGAGAAGGGATGGTGGATGGTGGTGGTGGTGATCATGGCAGTGGTGGTGGTGGTGATGATGGCGGGGGTGGGGGTGGTGGTGGTGGTGGTGATGGAGGTATTGGTGGTGGGAAGGGAGGTTTCATCTTGTGTAAACAATGACAAGGAATGCTGTCTTTCGGGACCACGCCCCCCAATCACCCCCACCCCCTCCACCTATCCTCCACATACACCCCCTCTCCTCCCCTCTCCTCCCCTGTCGTTAACATCAGTGTAATAGTTCTTGTAAGCAGCCAGATGGTTAAGGCACAACTGGACGTTTGTCTGCTGAAGACAGAGTCTTAGTGAAGGAGGCTCTCCGAACGATGTTTACGGTCAAATTTAGTTATTATCTAAAATTGTGAGCTTGTCGTTTGCGAATCTTGTAGGATACTTGTCATGTAAACTGTACTTAGAAATCATCTTATTTCGAGGAATGAGAATGTGAACTATTCATCACTGTCTGTTTTGTACTGGCTGCGTTGACGTCGCACGGACATCAGAGAATTGCACTCACTTTTCCCCTACCTCCTTTCCTTTTGAAAGAACAACAAACAAAAAATCACTCGCCAGATTTGAACAAGAAACTGAATACTCTCTCTCTCTCTCTCTCTCTCTCTCTCTCTCTCTCTCTCTCCCCTTCATTTTTGAAAGAGCAACAAACAAAAAAGTCACTCGGGAGATTTGAACAAGGCACTGCATTCTCTCTCTCTCTCTCTCTCTCTCTCTCTCTCCTTCAGTTTTGAAAGAGCAACAAACAAAAATTCTCTCGTGGGATTTGAACCAAGGATTTTCGGCATTTGTGCATTTCAACCATGCGACATCAAGGCATTCTAGCACACGAGTGAGAGGTTTCTTTTTTTCTGATATTGTAGGCTTATTGCACAAGTTATTTCAGTTCTACTTTCGGTCTTACTTCTGAGAACTGTTTTCTATGAATTCCTTGAAACCATACTTTCCGTACTAGTTTCATTTTTGCTTCACAGAAGTTACCGGCAATGGAGGTTTCCAGTTATAACCGCTTCGATTTCTTCGATCATACCCTTGCAAAAAAAGACAGCTGTTTGGAATCCCTCCAGCTGAACTTCGATGTGTGGATAACAAAGAGTATTAACCGAACTTCTCCAGGTCTGAATGTTTTGCCCATGTGTATGGACAGAAGCCTAAATGACAAAGACACAATCATGTACATAGATCTCTTCTTTATTCATATCAGGAGCTGAATATTGCATCTAATTCAACGAGAATATAAGAAGATAATTAAGTGAAGGTGGTCATGTTATAGAGAATAATGTTACTGATGAACGGTAGATCATGCATGTGCCTATGTTACAGAGAATAATTTACTGATGAACGGTAGATCATGCATGTGCCTATGTTACAGAGAATAATGTTACTGATGAACGGTAGATCATGCATGTGCCTATGTTACAGAGAATAATGTTACTGATGAACGGTAAATCATGCATGTGCCTATGCAATTAAGACAGCGTCTAAATGAGTTACACGAACCCCTCTCCCCATCCCCCCAAATTCACTTTCCCACCTCCCCTATCCTGCTGGCATCAACATCCATAACGATGATGATGATGATGATGATGATGATGATGATGATGATGATGATAATGTTTATTTCTATCGCGCACATTCCACAGACATGCTCCACAGCGCTTTACATTTCAAGAAAGAGCAAACGGTAAAAGCAGAAGTTAGAAAGTCATGCACACTGAAAAAAACACAAAGCCCCTCGAAATATCCAATACTGACTTGCACAAATCAAATAATATATAAACCGGCACCTTTGAACTATTTCACAGCAGTGGGGAAAGGTAGGAAATAGTATAGAGACATGTTGAAAACAGTGGGGAAATGGTATAGAGACATGTTGAACAGTGGGGAAATGGTATAGAGACATGTTGAACAGTGGGGAAATAGTATAGAGACATGTTGAAAGCAGTGGGGAAATAGTATAGAGACATGTTGAACAGTGGGGAAATGGTATAGAGACATGTTGAAAGCAGTGGGGAAAGGTAGGAAATAGTATATAGACATGTTGAAAGCAGTGGGGAAATAGTATAGAGACATGTTGAAAGCAGTGGGGAAAGGTAGGAAATAGTATAGAGACATGTTGAAAACAGTGGGGAAATGGTATAGAGACATGTTGAACAGTGGGGAAATGGTATAGAGACATGTTGAAAGCAGTGGGGAGAAGGTAGGAAATGTATATAGGAACATAGTTGAAAGCAGTGGGGAAATAGTATAGAGACATGTTGAAAGCAGTGGGGAAATAGTATAGAGACATGTTGAAAGCAGTGGGGAAATAGTATAGAGACATGTTGAAAGCAGTGGGGAAATAGTATAGAGACATGTTGAAAGCAGTGGGGAAATAGTATAGAGACATGTTGAAAGCAGTGGGGAAATAGTATAGAGACATGTTGAAAGCAGTGGGGAAATAGTATAGAGACATGTTGAAAGCAGTGGGGAAATAGTATAGAGACATGTTGAAAGCAGTGGGGAAATAGTATAGAGACATGTTGAAAGCAGTGGGGAAAGTAGTATAGAGACATGTTGAAAGCAGTGGGAAATAGTATAGAGACATGTTGAAAGCAGTGGGAATAGTAAGAGCAGGAAAGCAGGGAGAAATAGTATAGAGACATGTTGAAAGCAGTGGGGAAATAGAAAATAGTATAGAGACATGTTGAAAGCAGTGGGGAAATAGTATAGAGACATGTTGAAAGCAGTGGGGAAATAGTATAGAGACATGTTGAAAGCAGTGGGAAGTAGGAAATAGTATAGAGACATGTTGAAAGCAGTGGGGAAAGTAGAATAGTATAGAGACATGTTGAAAGCAGTGGGGAAATAGTATAGAGACATGTTGAAAGCAGTGGGGAAATAGTATAGAGGACATGTTGAAAGCAGTGGGGAAATAGTATAAGATTGAAAGAGGGAATGTTAGAATGAAAGCAGTGGGGAAATGGTATAGAGACATGTTGAAAGCAGTGGGGAAATAGTATAGAGACATGTTGAAAGCAGTGGGGAAATAGAATAGAGACATGTTGAACAGTGGGGAAATAGTATAGAGATATGTTGAAAGCAGTGGGGAAATAGAATAGAGACATGTTGAAAGCAGTGGGGAAATAGTATAGAGACATGTTGAAAGCAGTGGGGAAATAGAATAGAGACATGTTGAAAGCAGTGGGGAAATAGTATAGAGACATGTTGAAAGCAGTGGGGAAATAGTATATAGACATGTTGAAAGCAGTGGGGAAATAGTATAGAGACATGTTGAAAGCAGTGGGGAAATGGTATAGAGACATGTTGAAAGCAGTGGGGAAATAGTATAGAGACATGTTGAAAGCAGTGGGAAAAGTTTGTAAAACAGTGGGGGAAAGTAAAAAAAAAAACATTGGGAACATGTCGGAAGGAGTGGAAAAAATGTTAGAAACTGCGGAAAGATTGAAAACAGTGAGGAAAAGAAGAAAACATTGCGAAAGAGTCGGAAACGGTGGAGAAATGTTAGAAACAGCGCGGAAAGTTTTAAAACAGTGGTGGAAACGTAAGAAACAGTGGGGGGGGGGGGGGGGGGGGGAGTGGGGAGTTGGAAACATTAGAGAGATGTTGGAAAAGTGGGGGACAGGTAGGAAACAGTGTAGAAAAATTTGCAAACAGTATAGAAATGGAAGAAACAGAGAGGAAAGGTCGGAATCAACAGAAGATGAGGAAAAGTGGGGGACAGGTAGGAAACAGTGTAGCAAAAATTTGCAAACAGTATAGAAATGGAAGAAACAGAGAGGAAAGGTCAGAATCAACAGAAGATGAGGAAAAGTGGGAAGGAAATCAACAGTGGTTTGAAAGTACCTGCAGGCAACACGCCACAATTGGAATTTTGCACTAAAACACT
>CM065734.1:327993-335493 GCA_033310375.1 Conus canariensis
AGCACAGCACAGCACAACACAACAAAGCACATTACAGCATAAAACAACAGAGCACAAAACAACACAGCGCAATAAAACACAGCACAGTACAGCCTATCACACCACAGCAAACCACAACACAGCACACACAACACAGCACAACACAACACAGCACATTACAGCATAAAACAACAGAGCACAAAACAACACAGCGCAATAAAACAGAGCACAGTACAGCCTATCACACCACAGCAAACCACACCACAGCAAACCACAACACAACACAACACAACACAGCATGAAACAACAGAGCACAAACAACACAGCGCAATAAAACACAGCACAGTACAGCCTATCACACCACAGCAAACCACAACACAACACAACACAACACAACACAGCAAATTACAGCATGAAACAACAGAGCACAAAACAACACAGCGCAATAAAACACAGCACAGTACAGCCTATCACACCACAGCAAACCACAACACAGCACAACACAACACAACACCAGAGCACAAAACAACACAGGGCAATAAAACACAGCACAGTACAGCCTATCACACCACAGCAAACCACAACACAGCACAACACAACACAACACCAGAGCACAAAACAACACAGGGCAATAAAACAGCACAGTACAGCCTATCACACCACAGCAAACCACAACACTGCACAGCACAGCATAGCACAGCACAGCACAGCAAACCACATCACAGCACAACACAGCACAGCACAGCACAACACAGCAAACCACATCACAGCACAACACAACACAACACAGCACAACACAACGCAATACAACGCAACGCAACACGTATGCGTGTGTGTGTGTATATGTGAACGTGTGTGTATATGCGTGTGCGAACGGTCGCGCGCGTGCGTATTTGTGCTTTTGACTACTTTGCAGAATACAAATGTTCAGGATATGACGTTATTATACATCAGTAACAACAACTACACACACACACGCACACAACACAAATGCACACGCACCGACATATACACACCCGCATCTATGGACTCTCCACTTTTCACGCTGCATCGCTCCATTGATGCACACTTACCAGTGCACATGCGTTTTATAGTAAAAAGAAATCAAAAAGTCTTATCTCGGTTGAGGTGTGTTCGGTCGCCAATCGGAAAGGCCCGGTATGTGTCTTGCCACATTCTCTAGGAGTCTTCGCATCTTAAATCCAGAGATCATACCAATATTAGCTTGTTGACGATGTTTCTTGTTCTTCCTTTGAGTCTGAATGTGCGGCCACTTCCTCTCTGGATGTTGAGCTTTGAAAGGTATGGTGTATGGTATCGTGCCTTTGATCTCCTTTGTTGAGGTGATTCTTTAGATTTCTTGTCACATTAGATCGGCCACGCTGTAATCCAGTTCTCGTCGTTGTCTTGCCTGCAGTGTGTCTGCCCTCCCATTTCCTTTCGTACCTGCATGCCTTGGGCAGTACATCCATATGAGCGTTTCCAATGGAAGGCTGCACATAACTTCATGCCTAGCAGGGCTTCCCATTCCACTTTCCACTCTTTGAGGCAGGTTCATGGAATCAGTCATTATCAAGGCTTGTTAAGTTCCAGACTGGTCTGTGGATGAGAGCCAGCGGAGTGCTAGTATCACTGCTTCCACCTCCTCGGTAGTTTTGCACAGCCTTGGTCACTGACAGACGGACAACACACACACACACACACACACACACACACACACACACACACGCACACACACACACACACACACACACACACACACACACACACACGAATAGACACTCGGAAGAGCGCAGATTTCCACCAAGACGGAACAAATCTTGAAGCCGCCATATATATTTGGGTCAGTTTATGAGTGAAAACAAAAATAACTTAACCACCAGGGAACTAATTGCACAGCACGAAGGAGTTACTTCCCGGACACTTTTTATTATTGTTGTCATTATTATTATTATTAAAATGAAACTCGGAAAAACCATAATGTCAGCGTTTATATCACCATCACCCTGAAATTTATAATATCCCAAGAAAATATATTACTTGATAGAAAGTTACCAACCAGAACAAAATACATTTATATTATTCACGTTCACAGGGCAGTGTTTGATATGATAATTTTACCAAAGATGAGAACAGAACTTGTATCGGCCGTTTGAACCGTGGGGAAGTAAATATTGGGCGATAACTAAAAAGGTTATCCTCCGCGTACTTTCAATCTTGTAGACCGATCCGAAATTGGGTGCGAGATCTGGAATCACACAAACAAACGACAGGGTCGTCTATAGGCCACAGTTCTTGTGGTAGATTTGGGTAAATATAGATTCAGAAGTTCTCGCATGATCCCGCTGAGGAACACACAAACAAACAAATGTGGGTGAAGACACAATCTCCTCTCGGTGGATGTACAAAGTGTAGGCCCACTACAAACACATCAGACGTGCTGGCTGATTGTAACCATTATCGTTTGGTCCCTGCTTATGGTATTATCATTATCATATTATCTGACTGATAATTCAGCCCAGATACGGCCATCTGTGGTCGGTTGGCCTATAAATAACATGAAATGAACGATGATTAGGACACGCGTTGATCCTCCTCCTCCCCTACCACACCATCCCCATCCCTCAGGTGCGTGCTCGTTCTCACGCACGCACGCACGAGAGAGAGAGAGAGAGAGAGAGAGAGAGAGAGAGAGAGAGAGAGAGAGAGAGAGAGAATGACCATAAATGGACTGCGACAAGTCAGTAACTCTCTCTCTCTCTCTCTTCTCTCTCTCTCTCTCTCTCTCTCTCTCTCTCGATCGCGACTCTCTCTCTCCCTCTCTCTCACTCTCTTTCTCTCACGTACTCTGTACGGTGTGTGTGTGTGTGGTGTGTGTGTGGTGTGTGTGTGTGTGTGTGTGTGCGTGCGTATGTGCGTGTGTGCGTGCGTATGTGCGTGTATGTGTGTGTGTGTGTGTGTGTGTGTGTGTGTGTGTGTGTGTGTGTGTGTAGGGACGGAGAGGAGTGGGGAAGGAGAGAGACGAGACAGGAAGAGAATGGCGGTTGTTGCTTTCGTGATGCCTTCACTAAATGTAGGGCTGAGCCCTTAAGGGGAGGAGGAGGACGGGGTGGGGGTGGGGGGGGGGGGGGCAAAAGACAGGAAGCGAACAGAGTGGATGCTTTCGTGACGCATTTGGTACATGTTGTTTACATTTCTCCTCTACACGCAACACCCCCTGTGCTTTTCCCCTCCCCTCCCCTCCTCACCTCTCCCCTCCCTGCTCCAAACCCACCACACTCCACACCCTTGAGAGAGAGAGAGAGAGAGAGAGAGAGAGAGAGAGAGACAGACAGACAGACAGACAGACAGACAGACAGACAGAGACAGACAGAGAGACAGAGAGATGGGTCCAAAGCAAGCCGCAAAGATGTAAACAAGGAAGACAGAAATAGAACCACTCAAAATCCCGGACAAACACGCAAATCAATTTCAAAAGCACTCACTCAATAACGCATAATGCAATCGTCATAGAGACAGAGACGCGACGGACGGGTCCTGACGGTGACAAAAAAAAAAAATGACGCAGAAACTGACAACGCTCAGCGGTCCATGAACCCGCCACAGCCAACTGCGTGCCACTTTCCCCATCACTGAAGCGTCACCGCCCCGTTGGATCCACGCTGTATCCGGGCAACGGAACTGGCACACTGATCGGAAGTCTGAGGTTTAATGCCACTGCCCAGTTCACAGACAATGCACTCGATTGTGGACAAGCGTTTCATTGGATCGTATTCATCCGCCCTCCTTCTGGGACAGTTTTGTTTATCCAGGAACTGATTTTTTTTTTTTTTAAAGAAAATTCCGTCTTTAATGTTTGAATGTGGAGATTGGTGGTTCTCAGTTCGTGCTTAGAAGATTGTGAGTTTTATTCCCCTGACGTACAATTACACACACACAAAATGCGTGTGTGTGTGTGTGTGTGTGTGTCGTGCGTGCGTGCGTGCGTGCGTGCGTGCGTGCGTGCGTGTGTGTGTGTGTGTGTGTGTGACAGAGAGAGAGAGAGAGAGAGAGAGAGAGAGAGAGAGTCGGAAGGACAGAGAGAGGGACATACCGACAGACAGACAGACGGGGAACACAGACAGAAACAGATAGACAGAGACAGACAGACAGACAGACACAGAGACAGACAGAGACAGAGATAGACAGAGACAGAGAGACAGACAATCAGACTAACCAAAAGACAGACAGACAGGCGAAAAAAAAAAAGACAGAGATATAGGGAGGGAGAGATTAGGAAATAAGAGACTG
Source organism: Conus canariensis (assembly GCA_033310375.1). Lineage (NCBI taxonomy): Eukaryota > Metazoa > Mollusca > Gastropoda > Neogastropoda > Conidae > Conus > Conus canariensis. The sequence goes on from CM065734.1 coordinate 332,263, forward strand.
CACTTGTATATACCTGAAAGTAACTTCCAACTTGTAATTCAATCACGCGAATCCATACTGCTCGACAGAAACAAGCACGTTGCACAACAACGTGTCCTTGAGTGCGTTTGTTGCTGCCTTTATTTATTTTTATGGTGTTTTTGTTTTGTTCGTTTGTATGTTTTTGTGGACACGCTCTGAAACGCGCACACATTTGAAGCGAAAGGAAACACAGTTCGCGATCGAGCATAGCATCAAATCTCATGAAGGTTCTCCAGTTTCACCAGCCCTCTAGTCAGCATCGACGCATGCCCCGGGCTTTGGGGAGGATCACGGCACAACGCATAGTGTCCCCTTACGGGGTCCAATTTCCAGATGACTGATTGTACAGGGAGGGTGAAATCCGGTGGCTCTTTATCAGGAGGTTTACCGAATTCGACGGATCGTCTAGCCCGACAAATATATCAGTAATTATTCATTGTTAAAAGAGACAAGAGACGTGAAACGAGGTTTAAACGATCTAGGTCTAACTCAGCTTTTCCCCCTTTAAATTCGACTGCGTTTTCGATTTAAACAAGATCAATATCGTCTTAAACGTCGAGGAGTCAAGAAAGATTTTTTTCCCAACATTCAGCGATTACTTTACTCTCCAAGCCTAAAAATGAATCAATCACCAAATAGACCAATAGATAAAGATAACATAAAACGAATAAATAACGTCTACTGATTGGTAGAAAGCACCCGTGCCATTTTTACTCTCTTTGGTTGGTTTGGGATTTTGTGGAGTGCCGGAAACGACCCAGGGTAGCAGAGACCCCGGATTTAAGACCCGGTTGTAAATAACCGAAAGTTTAAATGGCGGTGGATCTTCTTAGATCTTCGACTGGAACTCGCTGGTTCAGTCACCATTAGAGAGATGTTGGCGTAATTGGCCGATTTTAATTTTAACCGCTATAGCAGACAGATTCTGTGTTAGGGGACGATGTGTTTAATTGTTTGTGTTAGAGGACGATGTGTTTAATTGGTTAAAAACGACATCAATGTGCATTTTTGTTTTTGTTTTGCTTGTTTGAATGGATACATTTACATGGGGGACCTTAATTTAAAGTTTCATCGGAAGGACACGGAAAGGGTGGGTGAGGGTGAGGTGGGGGTGGGGTGGGAGGTCGGATTTAGCACTGATTTGATTCCAAAGAGAACACTGTTCTGGTTGTATCACTCCGGAATCTGACTTTATGGAAACTGGTGTCATCACTGGCTTTTTATTGACTCTCTCTCTCTCTCTCTCTGTCTCTCTCTCTCCCTCTCACTCTCTCTCTACCTCCCTCCCCCCCCCCTCTCTCTCTCTCTCGTTGTCCCATCTTAAGCGAGATGAATTCCCAGGACCACCCTCTAAACAGCTGTTCTTTTTTTCTATTTTTCTTTCCTCGTCCTTCTTACTTTAGTGTCCGTCTCTCTTTCTTACTTCATGACTTCCGTCAACATCCATTCTGGCTCATTTCGACATTAATGGTATGTGGTACACAATGTCATGACTTGCTGTTGTCAGTGGGTTGTATCTCACTTTGCTAGCTTGTACTTTGGAATTATATTTGGAAGGGAACGTTATGATCTTACCATCAGTGAATGATGTTGTGACCTTCCCCATCAGTAGATGTTGTGATCTTACCATCAGTAGATGTTCTAACATTACCATCAGTAAATGTTGCAACCATGCTATCAACAGATGTTATGAAGTTATCATCAGTATATGTTGTGACCTTACATTTAGTAGATGTTATGCCCTGACCTTACCACCTATAGAAGTTGTGACCTTACACCAGTTGATGTCGTGACCTTACTATCAGTAGATATTACGACTTTACACCAGTAAGTGTACTGCCTTACCAAGAGTGCATGCTCTGATCTCACCAATAGTGCATGGTATGACCTCACCATTAGTGCATGGTCTGACCTTACCAATAGTGCATGGTCTGACCTTACCAATAGTGCATGGTCTGACCTTACCAATACTGCATGGTCTGACCTTACCAATACTGCATAGTCTGACCTTACCAATAGTGCATGGTCTGACCTTACCAATACTGCATGGTCTGACCTTACCAATAGTGCATGGTCTGACCTTACCAATACTGCATGGTCTGACCTTACCAATACTGCATGGCCTGACCTTACTATCGGTACATGGTTTGACCTTACCAATAGTGCTTGGTCTGACCTTCCAATAGTGCATGGTCTGACCTTCCAATAGTGCATGGTTTGACCTCGCCAATACTGCATGGTCTGACCTCACCAATACTACATGGTTTGACCTCACCAATACTACATGGTCTGACCTCACCAATACTACATGGTCTGACCTCACCAATACTACATCGTCTGACCTCACCAATACTACATGGTCTGACCTCACCAATACTACATGGTCTGACTTCACCAATACTACATCGTCTGACCTCACCAATACTACATTGTCTGACCTCACCAATACTACATGGTCTGACCTCACCAATACTACATCGTCTGACCTCACCAATACTACATCGTCTGACCTAATCAATACTACATCGTCTGACTTCACCAATACTACATCGTCTGACCTCACCAATACTACATCGTCTGACCTCACCAATACTACGTGGTCTGACCTCACCAATACTACGTGGTCTGACCTCACCAATACTACGTGGTCTGACTTTACCAATACTACGTGGTCTGACTTCACCAATACCACATCGTCTGACCTCACCAATACTACATCGTCTGACCTCACCAATACTACATGGTCTGACCTCACCAATACTACATGGTCTGACCTCACCAATACTACATGGTCTGACCTCACCAATACTACATGGTCTGACCTTACCAATACTGTATGGTCTGACCTCACCAACAGTACATGGTCTGACCTCACCAATAGTGCATGGTCTGACCTTACCAATAATACATAGTCTGACTTGACTATCAGTAGATTATCTGTAGATGTCTATGCTATCAATAGACGCGGTCTTACTATCAGCTGATATTTTGACCTCATCATCATAAGAGAGTTTGACATCCCTTTGAATTGTTGGGTGAGTGATTCATGGGATGATTTATGTCATTGTCGTCGAACTGTGTCAAGATTCACTGAGAGGTATGCTATTGTTGTAGCCATTTTACGACGTCATAGCAGGCTGCACCCAGACAAATACATACTGTCACCAGACATGGCGATGGCCATGTCCCCTGAAGGAGTCAATCCGTCTT
>CM065734.1:337993-350493 GCA_033310375.1 Conus canariensis
TGAACGCTATGGTACAAATGCATCAGCTGGGGATGAGAACATTATGTGTGCGACCGTTTTTGACTACCCCGCCACATGGGCAGCCACACTGCGACTTCGAGGGATTTGGGAGCCGGAATAGCTCAGTTGGTAGAGCGCCTGACTCGTAATCTTGGTGATCCTGGGGTTGCGGTTCGAATCTCCGCCGGGGCGTTTCGGTGCAGGGGGATTTTTCCCTCGGAGTTAACATTAGTTCTGACTCCTTTTCCCATACAGTCCTTCGAATGAGACTATAAACCGAGGTTCCGTGTGTGAACGCACGCATAATATCTTGCACACACGTAAAATCCCATCACCAACTTTCGGAAGAGTAGGCCAGTTTGGCCGTTGGTATGGATGATACGTTACACACAGCATGCACCCTGCGTAAGAAATGGAAAGAATGAAGGAAGTAAAGAAACTGAGTGAACGATATTGAACGCTATTGACTGGATGACACGGGAAACGACTGAATGAAGCGCCAGCTGGCAGCTCTTCAGTCGGCACTACCCAGGTAGGCAGCCCGTTGTGTAAGCGAGTGTTGATTGTAAAGCGCTTAGAGCTTGGTCTCTAACCGAGAATAGGCGCTATATAAGTATTCATTATTATTATTATTATTATTATTATTTTGGAGACTGATAATGTTATGCTAGGAGCTTGTCACGACTGAAGACAATCCCCGCATAACTACGCAGAGCATAACAACATTTTGATATAGCCTCGGTGTTCTGGCCTTGCCAGTTGGTCTGACAGCCTCAAGCCAAGGCGGTCCCGTATTGCTTTCTGTTTTTTTGTTTTTTTTCCCCCTGGCTTTTTACCTCCTTTTTGCACAACTGTTATTTCCCCCCACCTTTTCTATTTGTTTCCTACCTTTACCCCTATTTCACAACCTTTCTTACTTTTTCTGATCTTGTGCATTATTCCCTGCTAAAATGCATTCTACAAACCGGGCAGCTTGAACGGGTTACACGCATGTATTGTGTAGAAATTGAAAGATGCTACATATAAATACCTTGAACGATGCTACTTGTGTAAAAGTTAAGCTAAAAGATACTACATAGCAGTTGACGTTACGTTCCATTTCCAACTCACACTACAACAACGCAGACTGCTGCTGTACAAAACACATTGAAACAAAACAAACAGAAACAAGCGAACAACCAACCAACAGAACTTGAACACGATCAATGACAAAGGAGTGTCATTCTATGCATTTTGGCCCTGCAGATGTCAAGTTCAATGAACCAAACCCAGAATGTCGGCCGTGATGCGCCATCAGTTCTCTTGTAGGTTGCACTACCGAGGTTTTGTTTTGTTTGTTTTGTTTGTTTGTTTGTTCCCTGTATTATTCCTTCCAAGAGAAGAGGTGTTCTATTGTCACACAAATAAGGTAACTGTTTCAACATGGGAGAATAAAAACTTGCCTTCCTAGCTTTTTTTATTTTATTTTTACTTATCTAATGTTTATTCCATTTCTTCGTTTCAGTTAAAATGGACTTTTTAACCACAGCCTTTTGCTAAACATGATTTAATATTATTTTCCAACAATTAGCTGAGGATGACAGGGAAAACACAAAACGTGAAGATAGATAATATGGGAAGGGAAAGGTACGAAGAAGAAGGGAAAGTTAGGGAAAATAGGAAAGAATGCGAACAACTGGGGCAAAATTTGTGTGAAAAATAGCAACGATGAAAGGAGTGGGAGAAAGACAAAAAGGCAGCACAAAGTTGGGTAGAGCTGTCAATAGTAGAAAAACCCTGGACACTGTGTGTGTGTGTATATATATATATATATATATATATATATATATATATATACATATATATATATATCTATATATATATATATATATATATAAAAGAAGAGGGGAGAGGGCTGATTGAAGTAGCCAGGAAAAGTAGCAATGATAATAGGGGCTAGGGAAAGTAGGAGAAGTTAAAAAAAGAAAGTAAAAGGAGGACAAAACACCAAGAAGGAAAACGTAGGAATAGTAAGAACGAGTAGACGGGAATCACCATTGTAGGGGAAAGTAGGCAGGAATCGGAAATGTAGGCCACAGTAGGAAAACGGAGGGAAAAGTAGCCAAAAGAAGAGAAACGTAGTCTTTACTGAACACATCTGTTCTGAATTCCTCAGCCTTTCGCATGAGCCGAGGTGGAGATCAACACACCATGTGTGTAGACGTAAACGTTTAGACAGCCCTATTACGTCTTCAGAAGGTAGATGTCCTTCTCAACTCTCAGCGGATTGTTCAAGGTTGATGCTCGTGATCTTGGAGTTCCTTCAAAAGGGAGGCTACTTCAAACAAGTCCTTGAGAGTGACGGAACGTGGTGGAGGGCAGGGCCGGAAGGAAAATGGTTCTGTTGAAAGCTGCAAATGTGTTTTCCGTGTTGTTAGGACTGATACAAGGTTACTTGATCCAAATGAATCTCTCCTCTCTCTCTCTCTCTCTCTCTCTCTCTCTCTCTCTCTCTCTCTCATCATGCACGTGTGTGCGTGTGTGCGTGCGTGCGTGCGTGCGTGCGCGCGCGCTGTGTGTGTGTGTGTGTGTGTCTGTCTGTCTGTCTGTCTGTGCGTGTATGTGTGTGCGTGCGTCTGTGCGTGCGCACGTGTTCTCTCTTTTTGCTCTGGTTGCTGTCTTTCATAATTCTCACCACCTCTCTTCCCCAAACTTCCATCCCCGTTGTATTTACACATTTTTACACCTTGATATGATTTACCTAAACCGTCATGATATTATTTGCCTAAACAGTCATGCGCCATATTTTTTGTTCAAGTCTGTTGTTTGTCACATTGTTTCCTTTTCATATAAAACGCTTTATGATATTTTTTTACATGTCTCCCAGATTTCATACAATCAAGCACAATCAAAATATTTGGAGGCTGTCACGTTTGAGCAAACGTGGCCCAGCGGTAAAGACGATGAAAGTGAGGGTCACATGACAATTTTTTTGACAAATGAGTTTGTAACTTCCACTGGAGGCCACTATTCCTTTGACATAAATCGAAAGTAGAAATGGTTTCCGAAAAGCAGTTTCTTTCTTTCTTTTTTTGAATTTTTATTTCTATCTGTTATTGCATTATTTCTTTCACACCTGAAGACTTATTTAGCCACACATATTCCATCAATTGATATTTTTCTGTCAAACGTTACAGTACATAATATTTCTATGATTTTTTTCTCATTTTCCATTCACATACACGCACGCAAGCGCGCGCGCGCGCGCGCACACACACACACACAGACACACACCACACACACACACACACACACACACGCCAGAAAAATAATCCCAAGGCATACACTCACAGCATGTTCAACGTTCATGTTTGCTCCTACATTCAGGGCAGTGACTCCCATCCCCCCCCCCCCCCCCATTCCCCATCCCTCAAGGTGACGGTGCGCAACAACCATCACTAAACAAACAAACAAAAATTCCACACACACCAAAAATATATCCTGAGGCATATGCGTGCAGACCTCACGATAGCTCCTACATTCAGGCCAATGACTCCCCCCCCCCCCGCCACCTCTCCACTCCCCTCTCCCCAGCCTCCCATCCTTCACCCCAAGTCCCCTCTTCAGTGTGTCGTCGCTCGCATTATCTGGCATAAATCACTACCCACTACCCTACCCCCAGTGTTTGTTACACCGTTCACCTCTCTATCTGATGGGCCAAGTAAGACAACCATGTTTTGCTGACTTACAAGGTCGGGGTAGGACAGTGTGTGGGTGTGTGTGTGTGTGTGTGTGTGTGTGTGTGTGTGTTGGGGGGGGGGGGAGGCGTTCAGTAGTCAGGTGCTCATTATTGGGGTCATTTGTCAGTCACGTGCCTCTGCGTGCGTTAACCTCGTGACGGACTTTCAAGGTCAACGTCGAAAATGACGTAATGATCAAATGTCGTTTTACCTAAACATGCATGGAAAAAAGTGAACGAAACAAAAAGTGAAGGTTGTAAACAGGAACATGGTGAGGTGAGTGACTGATGAAGTCAGAGCTTGCTTTAAGAAAAAAAAACAATCTCAACACTCTATCCCCTCTCACCTCTCTGCTACTCTCCCTTCTCTCACTCCTGCCCCCAATTTTTTTTTCTTTCTGTCTTCTTTCTTTTTCCTTTCGTTTTTCTTATTTCTCTCTTTTTTGTTTTAGTTTTTGTTGGTCTGAACTATGAGGTCATGTAGAGGACTTGAGTACTTTTGTATGTTCGATGTTGTTTTTGTCAAGTTGAAACATCAGTTGGTTAATGATGTAGATTTCATCGCCTTGGTCCTCAGCCCCATTTCTGCCCACACACCCACACCTCAATAGTCATACACTATGGTTTCTGCTCTCTCTCTCTCTCTCTCTCTCATCGTCTCTCTCTCTCTCTCTCTCATCGTGCACGTGTGTGTGTATGTGTGTGTGTGTGTGTGTGTGTGTGTCTGTCTGTCTGTCTGTCTGAGTGTGTGTGTCTCTGTGTGCGTATGTCTGTGTGTCTATCTCTGTCTCTGCATCTCTGTGTAGCCTGTCTTTGTTGCTTGGTTCACACGCACATATACTTATTCAGCCACACATTTTTCCTCAATCGTCGTTTTTTTTCTTTCCAAATAACAGTACATAATAATTCTTAGACATGCTCTCTCTCTCTCTCTCTCTCTCTCTCTCTCTCTCTCTTACCATTTTACCATTTACACCACACCACACACACACACACACACACACACACACACACACACACACACACACACACACAAATACTCACATATACACACACAAGGGACACAACAGCATTGCTGCTGAAGATGCACACAAACAAGAATGAATACAGAAATAAGCAAGCAAACAAAAGATTTAGACCAGCCAAACAAACAAAACACGTACATACCAGAAATAACCCTGAGGCATATACGCATAGTGTGTTCAACCTTCATGATAGCTGCTACATTCAGGACAGTGACTCCCAACCGCACCACCCCCCATCCCCCACGCTTAATGCGCGCAAAAGTAAGAGCCATCACAAAACACACAAACAAAGGAAAAATTCCACACACACCAGAAATATGTCCTGAGGCATAAGCGTGCAGACTTCACAATAGCTCCTGCATTGAGGCCAATGACTCCCCCTACCCCTCCCCCCTCCCCCCCCACCCCTCCACTCCCCTCCCCCTCCCCAGCCTCCCCCCCCAAGTCCCCTCTTCAGTGTGTCGTCGCTCGCATTATCTGGCATAAATCACTACCCATTACCCTACCCCCAGTGTTTGTTACACCGTTCACCTCTCTATCTGATGGGCCAAGTAAGACCACTATGTTTTGCTGACTTACAAGGTCGGGTAAGGAAGGGGGGGGGGGGGGGGGGGGGGGAATTAGAGGGAGGAGACTGCGATGGGGGGATGAAAAGGTAGGACCGGTGTGTGTGATTGGAAGGGGGGAGTGGAAAAGTGTGCGGTGGGGGGGGGGGGGGGGGGGGGAGGGGAGTAGGGGAAGATCGGGGGGGGGGGGGGGGGGGGGGGCGTTCAGTAATCAGGTGCTCATCATTGGGGTCATTTGTCAGTCATGTGCCTCTGCGTGCGTTGACCCTGTGACGGACCTTCAAGGTCAAGGTCGTGAATGACGTGACGATCAAATGTCTTTCTAGTTAAACATGCACAAACAAACAAGCAAGCAAGCAGATGTGAAACAAATAAAACGTGAAGTTTGTAAACAGGATCTTGGTGAGGTGATTGACTGATGAATTCAGTGTTAAAGAAAAAAAAAAAAATGTCATCAACACCACCAATCTTACCCTTCCCTCCTCCAGTACCACCCTTCCGCCCTTTTCCCACCTCTCAAACTCCTCTGTCTCTGTCTCTCTGTCTCTCTCTCTCTCTGAACTTTGAAGACTTGTAGAGGACTTGAGTTCTCTTGGTGTTTGATGTTGCTTTCGTCGAGTTAACACGTCAGTTGGTTAATATCTTTCATTTCATCGTCTTGTTTCCCATCCTGTCACACACACACACACACACACACACACACACAAAACACCCGCGCACACACACCCCCCTATAGAAATCATACAGTAAGGTTTTTAGATTCTCTCTTCTCTCTCTCTCTCTCTCTCTCTCTCTCTCTCCGTTCGTGTGTGTGTGTGTGTGTGTGTGTGTGTGTGTGTGTGTGTGTGTGTGTGTGTGTGTGTATGTGTGTGCGTGTGTGTGACACTTGAGTAAACAAACAGGTCGTTCACCCTAGAACAACCAGCTGACTTGGAGGTCACATCTTTCCATTTCAGAACATCTCTCATTTCTCAGAACATTCTCACATCCCCTCTTCTAAACAATGCATGCCCCCCCCCCCCCCACACACACACACAAACGCACGCACACACACACACACACGCACACCACACACACACACACACAAAACAACGGAGCAAGAGAAGCACTGGCTCCGCCTGGTACCCCAGAGCCCGCCAAGATCCGCTCTCCTAGGAAGTGACGTCAGCCGGAACTCACTCTCATTGGTGGAAATCTCGATCAGCCAGCCGCCAGGGGACAAAGAAGAGACATGCGCAGGCCAGAGGAGACCCCCTGTCCACTTCCTGTTGATCAGATGAGCGCGAGGGCGCGCACCGTTACGGCTAGGATGTGTCTTGTCGTTGTTATGTGTGGTGGTGGTGGTGGTCGTGGTTGTTATTGTTGTTGTTGTTGTCATTGGTATGTTAGCGGTCTGCGTTTGTCGGCGAGTTTGTCGGCTCGCTCCTGGTCAGTCGAACCGTAGCTTGTATGGATCACGATCAAAGAATCGATCGATGATCCGTTCAGCAAGATGATTATAAATTATCCAATGTATATGAACGTAATGAAGTAATCGTTCACAAATCAATAACTGCCTATGAAATAAAACATATTTGTAAGATATATGGACACCATTTATTCCTATAAAAGTTGGCATTTTTGTTATTGTTCCAATCATATTCAATATGCTCGTTAAAAAGAAAGAAACGAAAAAACAAACAAGACAAACCTCTTTTAGTCTGTATCTTTAGTTACTTCCCCTGAAAGGAAAATCATGGCGGATTCAGGATATGTTTGACATTTAAGGAGGACTATGCCCTCCCGAACGCCCTGCGTCTTTGTATGTGTGTTTGCTGCGTCTTTGCATGTGTGTTTGCTGCGTCTTTGTATGTGTGTTTGCTTCTTCTTTGTATGCGTGTTTGCTGCGTCTTTGTATGTGTGTTTGCTGCGTCTTTGTATGTGTGTTTGCTTCTTCTTTGTATGTGTGTTTGCTGCGTCCTTGTATGTGTGTTTGCTTCTTCTTTGTATGTGTGTTTGCTGCGTCTTTGTATGTGTGTTTGCTTCTTCTTTGTATGTGTGTTTGCTGCGTCTTTGTATGTGTGTTTGCTGCGTCTTTGTATGTGTGTTCGCTGCGTCTTTGTATGTGTGTTTGCTTCTTCCTTCTTAAAGGCAACAGAAAAGAAGAGAACCTGGTGCTTCATGATTTATAATGTGTGTGTGTGTGTGTGTGTGTGTGTGTGTGCGTGTGTGCGTGTGCGTGTGTGTGTGTGTGTGTGTGTCTGTGTTTGCGTGCACGTGTGCGAGCTTGCGTGCATGTACGCGCATAATTGTTTGTGTTCGTTTGTTTGTTTATGTATGTATATTTGGTGCGAATGTATGAGTGTGTGAGTGGTGTGTGTGTGTGTGTGTGTGTGTGTGTGTGTGTGTGTGTGCGTGCGTGCGTGCGTGCGTGCGTGCGTGCGTGCGTGTGTGTGTGTGTGACAGAGAGACAGACAGACAGACAGACAGAGGCAGACACAGACAGACAGAGACAAAGACACACAGAGACAGACAGACAAAGACAGACCGTTCACCTTCCAGAAATCAAAACCGAGTCACTGATAGATCATTCCCCAACGAGGTCAAGACGCAACATATTATCTGAATTCCACGTCATTTCCAGACCCCTTCAAGAGGGCAGCCTATGTCACTGCAGGATACGTACCATGCTGTGTGTAGCAGGACAGTCCCCGGCCTCGGGAATCGCTGAGTCCTGACGTCAACGCTTGCTGCCAAACAAACGTAATCTGCAAATGTATGCCACGTACACAAAGCCCAAAGTTCAGTAGGCTGCCGATAAGTGGATGTTTGCCACAGTGTAACTGACGTGTGGAAAATACGAAGTTTGTACTAGTTTGGTGACGTGTGACAAATTCTGCTTCCTGTGACGGCTTATGTACTTTAAGTGTTCGTTATAACATTAATGATGTTTTTTCTGTCTTAATTCTGCAACGTAGAATTAAGAATATATGAATGGGATGTATGTGTTACATCTTTAATGATAATGAATGAAAATTATTTTGTCCGTTTCAGTGTTAACAATGTTTGAGAGAGAAAAAAAAGCGATGCTCATTACTGGATCAATAATGTATGAACGTTTGTGTGATGCGCAGTATCATTTAAGTGTTGTTTGTTAAGTAACGACGATTTGTCATTTTCGAAGAAGAAACAGCATTTGCAGCATTTCTACATCAGTACATTTATAGAAAAAAAAAGAGATTTGTTGCTTTTACTGGTTTTGATAAACATAGTGTTCCCAACATTTATATAAAGAGATTTGTTGCTTTTACTGGTTTTGATAAACATAGTGTTCTTAACATTTACATAAAAAGAATTGATCTTTTACTGGTTTTGATAAACACACTGTTCTAAGCGTTGATATAAAGAGATGTGTTGCTTTTACTGGTTTTGATAAACATAGTGTTCTCAAACTTCTGTGTGGTGTGATGTGGTATGTGGTGAAGTACGGGAGTGTGGTGTGGCGTGGTGTGGTGTGGTGTGGTGTGGTGTGGTGTGGTGTGGTGAGGCATGGGCGTTGTGTGTGGTGTGTGTGTGTGTGTGTGTGTGTGTGTGTGTGTGTGTGTGTTGTGTGTGTGTGTGTGTGTGTACTGTGCCAATGATGAAGGAGGAGAAGAGAAAGATGGAGGGGGGTGGGCATGTTTGTGTACTTCTACCGTTAGTAACGTCATGGAATAACAGAGTTCAAATCTATGAAAACACATGTACGATAAATAGCCTCGTGGGAAGCAGGAGCTGAGAGAGGAAGGAGCAGGGATCGACAATGAGGAGGGGGTGTGGAAGAGGGGGGGGGGTGGGGGTGTGTCGGTATGATTGTCGTTCTCTCGTTTTCTGCCTCTGTGGGCTATTCCCCTGCCTTTGTTTTGGACAGCCTTATACACTTTGTTTTTGCTGGCATTCTGGCGACTAGTTAATAAAAAGTACACACTGTTAAGCTGTCCGTTCTATAGTGTCTGTGTGCCTGTCTCTCTTTCTGTCTGTGTCTCTGTCTCTCTCTGTATGTCTGTCTCTCTGTCTGTCTCTGCCTCTATCCCCGTCTCTCTCTCTGCCCCCCCCCCCCCTCTCTCTCTCTCTCTCTCTCTCTCTCTCTCTGTGTGTGTGTGTGTGTGTGTGTGTGTGTGTGTGTGTGTGTGTGTTGTGTTGGTTGTTGTTGTTGTTGGTGGTGGTGGTGGTGTTCAGTATTTTTCCCCTCGATTTACAAAAAAAAAAAAAAAGAAAAGAAAACGAAAAAGAAAGGGGTTCCAAAAAGTCAGGTGGAATGGCTGTCACTCCGAACAAAGCCTATCTTATCTCTTACCCTAAAGATGTCAATAATTGTATATCTACCATGTCATGACTGACAGCCTAGTCTTATCTCTCACCATAAAGATGTCAATTGTATATCTACCATGTCATGACCTGTGTGTGTGTTGTTTGTTTCTTCTTCGGAATCTACTCTTTTCCAGGATCTGACCTGTCCAGGATGTGATCTTTTTTCCCCTTTATGAGGTTGACGACCCTAAAATGCCCTTGCAGGGGCAGTTGGGCAATAAGGATTAAACCAAAAGAAAACTGTATAGTCTCGGAGTCGACAAGTGTTAGAGTATTCCATTCATTCGGTGGTCCAGTCAGCTATCTTTTTGTTTGTTCTTGCAGACAATGGGATGTGCAAGCTGGCATAGGCAACAGCCGAGAAACAGACCAGAGTTGGTTTAGCAACGTGTGTACTGTCGTTTCCTCGTGTGAACATACACACATCTTTCCTAGAAATCACAAACAAGTAGGAGAAGTCTTACTGTAACATGTAAGATTTCCTTTCATCTTTTATTTTACCAGATTGTGTAAAATGGTTTGTGTCGTGTTTTTGTTTTAATTGTATTATATTGTGTTGCACTGTTTGCATTAATACTTAACGCTCTCAGAGTGGGGTGACTGCAGGCGGAAATTGAAACATGAGCAAAAAAAAAAAAGAAAAAAAGAAAAAAATCCAGGGCCGCTAAACGAAGGAATAAACAAACAAATGACAAAACAATTTTATGAGTGTGATTTGTTATTTGTATGTTCGTTCTTTTGGCGATCTAGTCATTCTGATTTGTTTGTTCTATTGCATTGTTTTGTGTTATATTGTATGAAATGTACCTGTCATATTGAATCATATTGCTTTTTTTAATTGCGTTGTGCTATATTGTATTTCATTCTGTTGTTTATACAGTCCTGCACTGCATTACATTAAAGTAATTTCCACCTTGGCACTTTGCATTGTGTTGGGATTAATGGAACCTGTCAAACCGCATTGTATTGGACTACGGGCGGCGATGGCTGAAGAGGAGTTAGTAAAGAGCAGTGGTGTCACCAAAATCACTAGAAGAAGAAGAAGAAGAAGAAGAAGAGCAAGACGGCGGCGGCGACGACGACGACGACGGAGAAGAAGAAGAAGAAGAAGAAGAAGAAGAAGAAGAAAAGAAGAAAAAAGAAGAAGAAGAAGAGGAGAAGAAGAAGAACCAGAACCAGAACCAGAACCAAAACTAGAACCAGAAGAAGAAGAAGAGCAAGACGGCGACGACGACGACGACGACGACGACGACGACGAAGAAGAAGAAGAAGAAGAGAAGAAGAACCAGCACCAAAACCAAAACCAGAAGAAGAAGAAGAACCAGAACCAGAACCAAAACCAGAAGAAGAAGAAGAAAAAATGGGTCAGATCTGGCCGGGAACACACTGAACAAGCGACATCATGATAGATAACACACCCAGAACCCTCGAACTTATTCCACGAAGAGAAATAATACTTCACAGCAAATAATCAGAACAATAAGGTGGACAGGATGTTGTGTTCATCACACTGCTACGACAGTCAAAAAAAAAAAAAAAAAAAAAAAAAAAAAAGGAAAGAAAGAAAAAGAAAAGGATCCCAAAAGTCAAGCGGAGTGGATGACGCTCCTAACACAGCTCTGAAAATTTGAAAGATAATGATTCAAATTAAAAACAAATTCAACAATGCCTTATTTTGATGGAAGAATAATGGTATCTCTGAAAGCTTTTAAGCACAAGTGTTTTGTTACCATTTTGTAAAACGGAACTTTGGCCCTCACACTCTACAGCATGTTGCATGGCTCCGGATTCCCGGGGCAGCATTTCCGGGTGGGCATGATGGATAGCATTTCCGGATGTGACGTAATGGCCATGATCCAGATTTTTGGCGGTTGTTCCAGCTCAAACAGTTCTTTGTGATTTGATGTTTGTCGCTGAAAATGTGCGTGGGTCCGTCTCTTTGTCTTATTTCTTTCTTTGTCCACGTTTTTTTTTTTTTTTTTTACCTCTTCGTGTATTTAACTCTGTGTTATCAGGCATGCCTCTCTCTCTCTCTCTCTCTCTCATCACACACTCCCCCACTCCTCCACACACACACACACACAACACATACAAGCAAGCAAGCAAGCGCGCGCCACACACACACACACACACACACACACACACACACACACACACACACACACAAGCGCGCGCACGCACACACATACATACACGCGCGCAAACACACACCTACGCACACACTCACTCACTCTCACTCTCTCCTCTCTCTCTCTCTCTCTCTCTCACACACTCACACACACACACACACACACACACACACACACACACACACACACACACACACATGAACAGATCTGAACGTATTCACACAGACAGACAGAGAGACAGACAGACAGAGTGACAAACAGACAAACCTCTCACAGAAGCAGAGACAGTTAAACACACACACAACACACACACACACACACACACACACACACACACACACACACACACATATGCTGCAGTTAAGGCTGCGGCACTCCTCACAAACACAATCACTCATACCAGCCAGCCTCTACAAGGGCCCCCTCTCCCCTCCCCCTACCTCCTTCCACCCCCCACCTCTCTCCTCCTCCTCCCCCTCCTCCTCCTCTACCTCCTCTCCTCGTCTTCCCTACGGTCCTACTACACGCGTCATCTTGTTTATACATGGACCACTGACTTTACTCACAGCTGGGGCAGCGGACCTTACGGAGGTGAACAACATCACGTCATTGGCCCATTAGTAGCATCCACGTGATGCTTTTCTTCAAGTGTTGTTTAGAGTCGAGTCCTGCTGGTGCGCGTGCACTGCCGAAATGTTCGGCGTTTGACGTCATCGTGTGTGGCTTGGCTGTC
>CM065734.1:370493-372993 GCA_033310375.1 Conus canariensis
AACTGGTGGTAGGTCAGACCTCTCTACAAATTATTTATCAGATTTTGTATGGCTTCACACCCACTCAGACCTGATTCTGGTTTTACTGAAGATGATGCTGTGGAGATTTTTCACGTTTCTGTACATCTTCTGTGTGCATGCTCCTACCCCGTCCCTTCCTGTCTTCGTCGCATCCGCCACCCCTCTTCTCTCTCTCTCTCTCTCTCTCTCTCTCTCTCTCTCTCTCTCTCCCCCCTACCCATTGTTTTTTTTTCTTTTGTTGTTGTTATGGCTATTATCCATGCGCGCACGCAACCCTCCCCCCCCCCCCCCCCCACGCACGCATACACACATACACACACGCACACACACACGCGCGCGCGCCCGCGCACACACAAACACACTCGCACGCGCGCACACACATGCACACGCGCGCGCGCGCGCGCGCAGCACACACACACCACAGCGCGCGCGCGCGCGCACGCACGCGACACTACGTGAACAGCTGTAGTATGCGGAGAAATAATAATCAAAACATCTCAGGAACAAAGACAATTTGCACACATACACACACACACACATCGCGCGCGCGCGCGCACACGCACGCACGCACGCACAACACACACGACACACGCACACATGCACGCACGCACCACACACACACCACACACACACACACACACACACACACACACACACACACACACACACATGCCATTCACATACGCCAAACAGCCGACTTGATGCAGACATTATTCGCTCCACCTAATTGTGGGTGTGAATGACTGTGTGCCCGATGTATGCGTATGTGTACTTACACCGCTACATATGTATCTTGTGTGTGTGTGTGGTGTGTGTGTGTGTGTGTGTGTGTGTGTGTGTGTGTGTGTGCGCGTGCGTGCGTGCGCGCGCGCGCGCTAGCTATTTATCTTGTGTGTATGTGAGTATGTGTCAGTGTGCGCGTGCGCGTGCTGTGTGTGCGCCAGCGTTCGCGCGTGAGTGCTTGTATGTGTGTGTGTATGTGTGTGTGTGTGTGTGTGTGTGTGTGTGTGTGTGTGTGTAGTGTGTATGTGTGTGTGTTTTGTGTGTGTGTGTGTGTGTGTGTGGTGTGTCTGCACTCGCGCGCGCACTGGTAGGCGTGCATGCAAGCGATGGCTAAGTAGGCGAGCAGTAGGCGTGTAGATGAACGAGCACCAACAAGCCGAAACAAACCCCAGACAGATCACTTCAAAAAAGAATGGCGGGGACCACCCCACCCCATGCCTCCTTCGCTCCCCTACCACCCTCCCCCCGGCCCCTTCCCACACACCAAGAGTAACACACACACACACACACACACACACACACACACACGCAGGCACGCACGCAGGCACGCACGCACACACGCACGCACGCACGCACGACACACACACACACACACACACACACACACACACACCACGCAACTCGCGGCGCGCGCGCGCGTCACACACACACACACACACACACACACACCACACACACACGCACGCACCTCTTACAGTTAAATCACCAACAAGACTGCACTCTTCTGACCTTGGGGGCACCCTGGCCACACACCTGTTATGGTTGATAGCCCCGTGCGAACGAAGTCGCGTGAGTGTGTTGTGTTGTATACTGGATGAACAAGTTGATAAACTTCTTGCCATCACACACAATGAACTCACCTGACCAGTCAACATAGGTAATAGCTGTAAACCTTCTAGGACGTATAGTTATGGATTTCGCCATGGGTTTCACGTCAAAGACAGTCCGGAGAGTACGTGATTGCGGGTTGACTTCCCACGGGCCAGCTGAACGGGAAATTGAAGGTGAAGCAGCAAAAAACAAAACAAAACAAATTAAAAACAATAACGACAATAATGCTTATTTATGGCGCTTAATCTTACATCATAAGCCCTAAGCACTGACAAATACAGAAAACAGAAATGAAACCAGTAAGAAGATGAAATTGCAAAAAGTACCATATACCGACAAACAAGGGTGCATATTGACACAAACCCACGCGCGCACGCCACGCGCGCGCACACGCACGCACGCGCGCACACACACACAACACACACACACACACACACCACACACACACACACACACACACGTCTCAGAATCGAGAAACAAACAAAGGTAGGGGAGATAGTGAGAAGTAAATGAAGACTTCCCACGGGCAAGCTGAACGGGAAATGGAAGGCAAGGCAGCAAGAATGAAATAAATAAATGAAGCTGAAACAAATAATCAGGCGGGAATAGATGAATAAATAAGCAAATAAATAAATACATGAAGTAGAAACAAATACTGTTTCTCCGTCATACAATGCTCATGACTGTTTTGTAATGGAGAAGTTTGCCTTGTGTTGTTTGCAGAAAACAACCATTTCATAAAAGAACACAACAAACAAAACAAACAAACAAACAAACAAAAAAACAAAACGAACAACCAAACATTGGTTTATAACAAAATCCCTCAAAGTTGAAGAAAGAAAAATTCTTGTTTATTCTAGCATTG
>CM065734.1:395493-397993 GCA_033310375.1 Conus canariensis
TCGCTGATGCTAACTGCTCCATGTAATAAAAAAAAAAATGCTGTCAATTTCGCCTACCTGTTACTAAAACAAGATGCATTTGCTGCAAAGTTCATCAGTACTCATGGCGAAAACTTCAGCGCCACCACTTGAACCTTCTGTTACGAAACAGCTGTTTGGGTGTGGTGTGATGAGACTGCCGGTGACGTACATGCAGTTTGGGGACTGTCAGGTTGCTGGAGATAGACGACAGTTATTAGAATTGGTTGCTTTTTACGGAGACCCGTTACCTAAGCTTGTTGCTGATTTGTTTTTCTTTTCCTGTTGTTCTTCCTTTTTTTTTTTTTTTTTTTTTTTTTTTTTTTTTCATTATTGTTGTTGATTTTCTTCGTGGTGCTACTACCGGTGTTGACATTGATTTTCCTTGTTGTGGCTATCTTTCTTTGTTTGTTTGTTTGCTTTTTTGGTTTGTTTTGTTTGGAGTTGTTTTGTGGTTAATGTTGTCTTATCAATATTGATGTTCATGCTGATTTCTTTTCGTCGTCGTCGTCGTCGTCGTCGTCGTCGTTGTTTTTGTTGTTCTTATTCTTGTTGTTGTAATTATTGCCGTTGTTATTTTCGTCGTCGTCATTCGTCGTGGCTTGCTGTTATTTTGTTACCGCTGATTTTGTTCGTGGGTACTGACACTGATTTCTTCCTGTTTTCCCTATTTTGTTGTTGTTGTTCCTGCTGCTGTTCTTTGTTCAACACAGTTATTGTTTCGTTGTTAACATTGTCTTATTATTGATGTTCATGTCTTGTTGTTGTTGCTGTCATTGCAGTTGTTGTTATTGTTATCATTGTTGTTGCTCTTTGTTCAGTTATTGTTTCGTTGTTAACATTGTCTTATTATTGATGTTCTTGTTGTTGTTGCTGTTATTGCAGTTGTTGTTATTGTTGCCGTTGTTGTTGCTCTTTGTTCTACATAATTATTGTTTCATTGCTAACATTGTCTTATTATTTATGCTCATCTATCGTTGTTCTTGTTGTTGTTGATGCCATCGCTTTTTGTGCTCTTTGTTTCACACAGTTACTATTTCACCGTTAATATTGACTTATTATTGATGTCCATGCTGTCTTTGTTGTTGTTGTTGTTGCTGTCGGCGTTGTTGTTGCTGTTGTTGTTAGTGTTACTGTCGTTTACTCAGTTTTTGTTACAGTTGTAATCATCCGCACGACTACAATGTCTTCATCTTTGCTGTAGTTCATTTAGGGAACACTAGATATGTATTTAAACGCGCGTAAAATTTGTTTAATGTCATTCTTCGTGTAAAGAGCAAAAATATCAATTTTTGCATGTTCTTTTCACTGAAGAACATACACACAATATCCAAACCCCCTCCCCACGCCGCAACTCATCTCGTATACACACACGCGCGCGCGCGCGCACACCACACACACACACACACACACACATACACATACGCGCGCACGCGCGCGCGCGGACGCGCACGCACACAGACATAAACATGCAAACATATACACACGTGTGCATGCACAAACAAGCATATTCACACGCACACATATGTATGCACGTATACATGTGTGTATACACATACACATACAACGCATAAGCACGAAGGTATGCGCGCTCTTACGCATACACACACACACACACACCACCTCTCTCTCTCTCTCTCCACACACGCGCACGCACGCACGCACGCACGCACGCACGCACACACACACACACATACACACACACGCGCGCGCACGCATACACTCCCCCTCCCTAACCACTCACTCTCGGGAGGAGAGAGAGAAGAGAGAGAGAGAGAGACAGACAGACAGACAGACAGAAGACAGACAGACAGACAGACACAGAACACAGACAGACACAGCCAGCCAGCCAGACAGCAGCCTGACAGCCAGCCAGCCAGCCAGCCAGACAGACAGCAAAACGTGACAACATCTGCTTGCAAGTGTTCATTTCATTTCAAGCACAGGGCTGTTTATTTCAGCTTGGAGCAAACAAGATCGTAAACAACTCCATCAGCCCCATAACACGATGGACACAGCTCGACATGTGCAGCGGCCAATAAAACACCAGCTACACCGTATGTCACATTAGGGAAAGAGAAGGAGGGTGTGTGTGTGTGTGGGGGGGGGGGGGAGACGGTGAAGGAGAGAGGTAAAAGGTAAAAAGAGAGAGAAATCTGAAATCTGAAATCTGAAATCTTTAATGAGGATAACTGAATAAGCATTTCCATACTTTTTTTCATCAGGTCCTCTCTAGGAAAGAGAAGGGGAGAGAGAGAGAGGAGAAGAGAGAGAGAGAGAGAGAGAGAGAGAGAGAGAGAGAGAGAGAGAGAGACGCACAGACAGAGAGGGATAGAGAGACAGAGAGAGAGGCAAAGAGAGAGAGAGAGAGAGAGAGAGAGAGAAGAGAGACGAGAGAGACAGAGAGAGACAGAGAGAGAGACAGAGAGTGAGAGACAAAGAGAGAGACAGAGAGAGGCGTGCACACAGAGACACACAGACA
>CM065734.1:405493-415637 GCA_033310375.1 Conus canariensis
TTTTTTGTTGTTTTTTTTCCTTTTCTCTTGATCCTTAGAGTTCAATTCTCGCTGGAGACAAACAGGATACAGAACATCTCTGGAGAAGATTACAGCATTTTTTTTCTCTTGATCCTTAGAATTCCGAGTTCAATTCTCGCTGGAGACAAACAGGATACAGACCATCTCTGGAGAAGAATACAGCATTTTTTTTTCTTGATCCTTAGAATTCCGAGTTCGATTCTCGCTGGAGACAAACAGGATACAGAACATCTCTGGAGAAGAATACAGCATTTTTATTTCTCTTGATCCTTAGAGTTCCGAGTTCAATTCTCGCTGGAGACAAACAGGATACAGAACATCTCTGGAGAAGAATACAGCATTTTTATTCTCTTGATCCTTAGAGTTCCGAGTTCAATTCTCGCTGGAGACGAACAAGATAGAGAACATCTCTGGAGAAGAATACAGCATTTTTTTTTCTCTTGATCCTTAGAATTCCGAGTTCGATTCTCGCTGGAGACAAACAGGGTAGAGAACATCTCTGGAGAAGAATACAGCATTTTTTTTCTCTTGATCCTTAGAGTTCCGAGTTCAATTCTCGCTGGAGACAGACACGGTAGAGAACGTCTCTGGAAGTGGGCTAAAGCATTTTTTTTTCCTTTTCTTTTGATCCTTAAAGTTCCGAGTTCAGTCGGGTTTTATTCCCTTCAATGTTATTATCAGTTGAACCCATGACTATAATTATAATGATTTATTCATTTAGTCATTCAGACCAATCATTTTCGGCGAAAACGCGAACATTACTCCCTCCACCCGCATCCCTCTTCCCTCCCCCCCCCCCCCCCCCCCCCCCCCCCCCACACTCCCCGCCCCCACACGCCACTCCACACTCCACATCACTCAACTGTGTGTGTGTGCGTGCACGTGCCACTGAAACAGTTGACAACATAACTCCGCATTGTTTCCACACGTAACCCCTCCCCCCTCCCCTCCCTCCCGCATCTCTCCTCCGCCTCCCCTCCCCCTGCTTCCCCTGACCCCACCAAAATCAAAACTCATATACGACAGTAGTAAACACAGGTGTAGATTTGGACAGCAGTGCAAATTGCGTCATCACCCCCCCTCCCCCCCCTCCCCCCCCCCCCCCCCCCCCAAAAAAAAAAAAAAAAAATGACGACGTTGTTGTCGCTTAACACGTCATCAGCACGTGAGGAGGGGAGGACGGCAGGTTTTAGGTGTGATGACTGACACGTCACAGAGTGAAAGACCCGTGCACTGACTGTGAGGTCAAAGGTTGCGTGACTCACCAGTGTGTTATCTCAACCTTCCATTGGAATGTTTGTTTGTTGTTGTTGTGTTGTTGTTGTTGTCGTTGTTGTTTCCAATACTTGTCCCCTCCAACCCTACCTCACCCCTCCTTCCCTTCCCTCACTCTCTGCTCTGCCGTTAATTCCCTCCTCCCCCCACCTCCCCCTCCTTTTTGTACTCCCAGTTCTTTTTTGTTGTTGTTGTTGTCGTTGTTGTTTTCAATACTTGTCCCCTCCAACCCTACCTCAGCCCTCCTTCCCTTCCCTCACTCTCTGCTCTGCCGTTAATTCCCCCCTCCTCCCCCACCTCCCCCTCCTTTTTGTCCTCCCACTTCTTATAGAACAGGGTGTACTTTACAATGGGAACGAAGAAATGCTGTCTGTGTGTCTGTCTGTCTGTGTGTCTGTCTGTCTGTCTGTGTGTCTGTCCGCGGTCAAAATGTGTTCTACTCGCTCTAGACAAAACTTCTGGGCCGATCTTTCTGAAAATTTGTACGTATGTTCATTATGGGTCACGGATGATGCCCGATGTTTTATTGTACCAGAATAGCCGTTACTAACGGCTATAACGGCCCAAAACGGTTTTTTTTTTCTTTATGGAATATCTCAGAAAGTACTTGTATTCACGATAAACTGGGAGTATGTTTATATGCTTTACATCTTGTTCGTTTTTGTTTCAAGGCTTTTTTTTTCTTCCAAGAACGGGGGTCCGAGGCCGAATGGTTTAGAACGTTTGCCTGCAGAGCTGACAGGTCGTGAGTTTGAACCTCTGGCTTTATTACGGATTGAAAACCCTCTCTATATCAATGGGCACCTGGTACTGTTCAGGGAACGTTACGACGGAGAAGGGACAATGATGGGCTCCGCCTCCAAGATGCCGTGCCCCCGATATCATCAACCTCTAATAGTTCATTGTCCCTACGATATGAACCTTAACCTTTTCGAGGTGTTGTGACAAAGTGTTGACAAATGGCAAGGCATAGAAAGTAGAACTGCACTGATGTCTACACACAGAAATGCCTTCCATGAAATAGGGAGTGATAATGGTATCACGAAAAATTTTTTATTTTCCTTCAGTCCTTCAAATTTCCGTCTAGATTTTTTTAGTTGCAAAGTGAGGTGATTGTAGGCTGAAATCTAGACAAATCTTTTAAAAAGAAAGTGTAATAAATTCGCCAAACATGAAAATAACAACAACAACAACAACAACAACAACAAACGAATCACAAGACAAAACACAACGCGTTTCGATCTCTTAGGTCTTCTTCAAGCACGATAAACAACAATCAGGCGGATTTATTATATACACTTTTTAAGATTCATTTTTTTCAACGCTACAAACGGTCTTGATCCACAGAGCTATCGAGACCACCCTACATGGTTATGTGTTGTTCCTGGTACTGAATGCTAAACAGGACCCAACGGAAGGATCCATCGGTAATAAGCACATTCCACTGAAGGACTCTCTTCCGCAAAGCCACTCAAAATCGAGGGCGCTTCAACCATTATTGCTCCGACATACAAAATGAACATACACACACACGCGCGCTTGCGCGCTCGCTCGCG
The DNA here is from genome assembly GCA_033310375.1 of Conus canariensis. Lineage (NCBI taxonomy): Eukaryota > Metazoa > Mollusca > Gastropoda > Neogastropoda > Conidae > Conus > Conus canariensis. The sequence goes on from CM065734.1 coordinate 408,346, forward strand.
CGCACACGCACAAGAAAAAGAGAGAGAGAGAGAGAGAGAGAGAGAGAGAGAGAGAGAGAGAGAGAGAGATGCAAAGTGACGTTTCTTTAATGCACCACGAAACACACGTGGGAACTCTGGACAGAAAATGTCTGAAAGTCTCCTGAAAAAGCATAGGTTTTGTGCCTTATTCTGTCGTCTTCGTATAAATGACGGCTGAAAAAAAAGGACACTGGTTGCACATTCTGCCTTTTTCGCAGGAAAACAGCCGATCTTTGCATCTAGTTTCGTGCGTTTGTGTTTATTTTGTCTTGCATTCACTGAAACTGCAGTCTATATTTCACTCTCCTGATTCCGACCTGTGCGAGATCGTGGTGTGTGAAAGCACCAGACTGGGACAGTTCGAGATAATGGTGTGTGAAAGCACCAGATTGGGACAGTTCGAGATAATGGTGTGTGAAAGCACCAGACTGGGACAGTTCGAGATCATGGTGTGTGAAAGCACCAGACTGGGACAGTTCGAGATCATGGTGTGTGAAAGCACCAGACTGGGACAGTTCGAGATCATGGTGTGTGAAAGCACCAGACTGGGACAGTTCGAGATCATGGTGTGTGAAAGCACCAGATTGGACAGTTCCAGATAATGGTGTGTGAAAGCACCAGACTGGGACAGTTCCAGATAATGGTGTGTGAAAGCACCAGACTGGACAGTTCGAGATAATGGTGTGTGAAAGCACCAGACTGGGACAGTTCGAGATAATGGTGTGTGAAAGCACCAGACTGGGACAGTTCTTGGGCTCGTGAAAGTTTCCTTCCCGCCAAATTCTGCTTGAACCAAGGGACATAACCAAAAGGCGCCTGGAAGAGAGTGAGGAGTGCACAAGGACTGCGGAAGAACTAAGCGGGCCACACGCCACAATTAGGATTTTGCTCTAACTCATTTTTTTTCCATGTAAACATTTTCAGGTCTAGCATACGTTTCAACCAGCAGTTGATATGAAACTGATGATTGATCAAAAGTACAACCCCCACCCTCACCCCAACCCCCCACCCCACCACCAATTATTTCACTTGTTTGGAGGGATCTCCACCGATGACATCGTTTACAATCTTCAAATACGTGACCTTTTCCTCGGCTGACGTCACATTTCAGGCCTCTCACTCACCCGTGACCCTACATAATATCTTTGCGCAAGCTGGTTGCTCCCAAAGAGTCCCATTCCTTTCATTTTAACTGTCTGCTTGGAATCACCCGCCTGGCGTGTACCTTGACGGGCACATGACAGAAAAGAAGGTAAATCAACTTTCAGACTCAATGAAAAAACAAAAATATCAAAAACAATCTCATTGTGCTGGTCTTTAAATACCCGACTCCTTAGGCAAGGCTTTGGCGCAATGATTTTCTGGTGTGCAGCCAGCATGCCCTGCTCATCATGATACGCCCTAGTGACCTGATGAAGACTTCCCGTTGTCGTGTAGGAAGAGGGTTCTACGCGTGCCGAGAGGACGGAACTTGGTCTGGACTTCACCAGTTTGTTAACAGCGGTTCCTGTATTGTTCAGAGCAAGGCTGGACTGGTCTGGCCAAACATCAACGAAGACACGATGGGGCAAATCTCTTGTAGGTCTGGAAACGTGCCGGTGTAACAGGTGGTCCCTGTCTAATTCCAGTCCGTTTGTTCACGGTGTGTGTGTGTGTGTGTGTGTGTGTGTGTGTGTGTGTGTGTGTGTGTGTGTGTGTGTGCATGCGCACTGCGTGTGTGCATGCGTGCGTGCGTGCGTGTGTGTGTGTGTGTGCACGCATGCGTGCGTGCGCGCGTGCGTGTGCGTGCATGCGTGCGTGCGTGTGTACGTGTGTGTGTGTGTGTGTGTGTGCGCGCGCGCGCGCGCGCGCGCGTGTGTGTGTGTGAGGCCAGGTCATGTCGCAGATTCCGTATAACTAGTTCAAAGACATGTCAAATGTTTGGCATACTTCCTGGATACAGCAGATATTTCGTGGATACATCGGACATCTCGAGGGTACAGCGGATACTTCGTGGATACATCGGACAACTCGAGGGTACAGCGGATACTTCGTGGATACAGCGGATACTTCATGGATACAGTGGATACTTCATCGATACATCGGATGCTTCGTGGATACAGCGGATACGTCATGGATACCTGACACCCCCCTCCCCCCCACACCTTCCCAATCCACCTTCCAAGTGTCTGAGTGGGTTTTTGCGTGCACGCGTGGGTGCCTGGTGGTTGTGTTGTTTGTGCGTGCAAGCCGTGTTGATGTAAGCGTGTGGTGCATGCGTGCGGGTGTATGGGGGCGTGGGTGTGTGGTCATGCGTGAGCATGTGTACGCGCGCTCCTGCGCGGGTGCGTGTGGGTGCGTGTGGGTGTGTGTGTGTGTGTGTGTGTGTGTGTGTGTGTGTGTGTGTGTGTGTGTGTGTGTGTGTCCGTGTCTGTGTCTGTGTGGCTGTGTGGCTGGGGCTGTGTTGTTGGTAATGTAAAGCGCTTAGAGCCCTAATTTTCAGAGAATAGGCGCTATTTAAATTAACATTATTATCATTATTATTATTATTATACAGCGGAGAGTTCGTGGATACAGCGGACACTTTGTGGATACAGCGTGTACTTCATGGATACAACGGATCTTTTGTGAACACAGCGGACACTTCATGGATACAGATACTTCGTGAATACAGCGGATACTTCGTAAATACAGCTGATATTTCATGTTTACAGCGGATACTTCGGGGACACAGCGGATTCTTCATGGAAACAGCAGTCAGTCTTGGTTCCAGACTTTCCACAGTTCGTTTTGGTCTCAGGCACCTTAGCTTGCAGGAATCTGCAAGGTACCCACCCACCTACCTACTCCAGGCTTGATGACACTAGATCTATTTCGCAAACTGTGAGGTACGCTTGGTGATGTCTGTAAAAACAAAAGGATAACTAGGCAGCAGTGGGCAGCAGCGTGCACCTAATTCAGCGGTCCTTTTGTGGGAGCAACATGATGCCAGACCATTCCTGCCATGCTGGCAGTGGACTGTGTATGATGTCACAGTATTTCAGCATCGTCTGTTCGGTTCGCTGTGTTCAGCGCTCGGTGATTTCAGTGTAGAAAAGTATAGAAGAACACGAAGAAGACAAAAATTAAACACAAAGCAAAGCAAAAGAAAACAAAGCAAAACAAAGCAAAGCAAAACAAAACGAAACGAAACAAAGCAAAGCAAAGCAAAGCAAAGCGAAACGAAACGAAACAGACGATGCCTAAACTGTCAATCCTCTGATGATTTTTTTAAAACTCAAGAGTTCTGAGCGCCCTGTCTCTGTCTGTCTGTCTCTCTGTCAGCCAGCCACCAGCCAGCCAGCCAGCCAGCCAGCCAGCCAGCCAGCAGCCAGTCAGCAGCAGTCAGTCTGTCTGTCTGTCTGTCTGTCTGTCTGTCTGTCTGTCTGTCTGTCTGTCTCTCTCTCTCTCTCTCTCTCTCTCTCTCTCTCTCTCTCCCCTCCCCAGCTGTCTCCCCTCCTCTCGCACGATATATAACAACACGGTAAACAAGTTGACAGGCATTCATTACAACACGTTTGATTTGATAATTAACAGCTCATTTAGTGCGCCACCTGTGCTAATGATCAGCTGATGTGAAAGACGACAGTCAGACCCCACACGTGTGACTAACACACACTCACTTCACATAGAAGGTGACTAACACACACTCCCTTCACATAGAGGCGAAAATACAGAACATTCAACATTCCCCTAGATTTTCTATGTCACGACGCAATTCTTTGTGTTTACCTGTAAGCAGAACATGACCAGGTAAACACAAAGAATGTATATATATATATATACATATATATATATATGTATATATATATGTATATATATATATATATATATATATATATATATATATATATATATGTGTGTGTGTGTGTGTGTGTGTGTGTGTGTGTGTGTGTGTGTGTGTGTGTGTATACTACTCAAAAGAGAAAAGGGAATACTCCTTTCCTCTCATTCTGAAGAAAAGGGCTATGGAACCGTTTGGAAAGAAACCAACGTTGAAAACAGAACACGAACGTTCGTCCGAAAACGCAAACATTTTTCCGAAGACTGAAAGAGCACAGCCACACTGGAAACAAGACAGAATGGAAAGAAACACACAAACCAACGTGCATCACAATGCTTACTGAATGCTCGGTACAAGGCAGACACGCGAATTGTCGACAAGCATGTCTTCTTCTGACTCACAAATCAGAGATGGATGGGGGAGAGGAGGAAGAGGGAGGGGGCAAGGGGGGGTAGCAAGGATTTATGAAACTCTTTCTCCCCACCTTCCTTAAAAATATATATATATATGTATATATGTGTGCATATATATGTGTGTATGTGCATATATATCTATATGTATGTATGGATCTCTCTCTCTCTCTCTCTCTCTCTCTCTCTCTCTCTCTCTCTCTCTCTCTCTCTATGAAGATAAAAACAACATAAAATTCTTCCCAATATTTCGACCCAAACCGGTCTTCCTCAGGGGACTTTGTGACAAGAATGAGGCCAGGTATCAAGTCATCAACTACTGAAAACAATTCACAGGTGTTCTCACATTCGCGAACTGCTGTTCTTTCCCCCTCTCCCCCCCCCCCCCCAGTCCCCGTGGGTCCCCGTCCACCTCCCCCCACCCCACCCATGCCAACATCCCGTGACGAGATCTCCCCACATGCAAAAATACAAACAGAAATCAAACATTTTGATGCATGCCCCCTCAAACGCCATACAATCGCGAGAGTGGAAAGGCATGCGAGAATGTATACACACAGCAAACGGAAGACAGCAATCTAAAAGCAACACACACACACACACACACACACACACACACACACACACACACACACATACCTAGATATGCGAACGACACAACACACACACACACACACACACACACACTACCTAGATATGCGAACGACACAACTTCCTACAACCCCAGAGAATCAAAAGAATCGCCAAACCGCAAAATAGGGGGGGGGGGGGGGGGGGGGGGGGGGGGTTAAGAAATGTTACCCCCGGGAGGGGGAGCGCTCAGCGGAAGGGGGGAGGATGGTGGTCAAATACATCAATTATAGAACGCAAGTAAAACTACATGTATTAACGCAGTTACAAACTCCTAAACGTTAAATAACGAATAACGTTAAAACCTGTAATAACTGGAATAAAAGGTAAACAAGTTCTAAAACCAATTCATACAGGGTAAAACAGTTATAATTACTTCAGGGTAATACGCCAAAACAGTGAGGGAAAAAGGGGGGAGGACGTAAAACCAATCTGTATGGAGTAAAACAGTGCAAAAAGACATAAAACCCAACCATACAGGGTAAAAGAGAAAAAGATACACACAAAAAATCCAAGTGGAATACTACAACAGAAACAAGCATAAAAACCAACCAGTACACCATTTAGGGAAATGTTGGGGGGCGGGAGGGGGGGGGGGATGGAAAAGATCAGCCCGTGCAGAAAGGCCAGTACTAGCTCTTGACTATCTAAACCCAGAGGCGAGAGAGTGTTTAATTTGGTTAACCACAAGTTTTCTCTTTTTAATCTGGAATTAAGATTTCCACTGTGCACCCTTTCAATAATAACACATTTAAGATTGGACAGGGAATGGTCAGGTGAGTTAAAATGTTTGGCTACAAGTGTTCCTGTGTTTTTTTCTTATATTAGACCTATGGAGATAAAATCTGGTTTTCAAAGCGTTCTTGGTTTTGCCAACATACTATGTGTGTAAGCATTTGTTGCAAAATAAAAGATAGATCATATTTTTGCTCTCACAATCCAATCTCTCTCTGATGGTAAAGATCTCGTCAGTTCTGGAACTGGAAAACATGTTTAGTTTCTAATATATATATATATATATATATATATAATATATATATATATATATAATATCGCATATTCCGTGTGACAGAAGTCGCCTCGACTATTAAGTTTATACTGGAATTTGCTGCCCGAATTGGGGTACTGAGTTAAAAAAAAATGTAAAAAAATAAACTAATGGATAAAAAGACTTCAAATGTTCAGCAAAAATCTATATGGAAAGCTGAAGTTTGGTTTGCACTTGTTATTTCAGGGGAATGTGAAAATATTTTTATGGCTCAACACTCACACACCTGATTTAACCTGAAAAACACCCCTACGTCAGTGAAATAGGTGATAGACAGGCAATACAACACCCATCAACTTTATAGTACCTACCTTTTTGGTGGCAAGTGGTCAGGTTCACCATCTGAAAAGAACTGATGGGTGTTGTGAGGTGTTAGTAGTTATACAGGTAGCTAGGAATATACGTGAAATTTTTGTGACGCTTTTAAGTCACAAAATATTTACATAGCAGGAAAAAAAAAATCAACATGTCAAAATCATACCATATTTACTGAAAATGTATCGGAGTGCATGCTTTTTGATCTGCATGAGTTAGTTTGTGTTTGTGAGAAAAAGAATTCCTATCACTGATAATATTTCTAACTATATGCAGGTGTTAGTAGGAAGGAAGAGAGGCAGGCATCACAACACAAAACAACACTCAAATATTTTTGTTGTACTCACCATATGGTTCCAGATGTAATGAATTATATCATCCAAATTTGATCACACACAAAGAACACAGTCACTGGAAATATTCTTGCTTTTGAGCACTTTTGTCACACACAGATCACTGACATGAAATTTTCTTTCCGTTGTGCACTTTTCTTACATGCACAACTCTCAGTACTTTTGTATGTGGCACTTTTGATATTTAGTCAACCCAAAACAGTCTGTTCAAAACAAAAATGACAAAGTCCAGTCCTTGGTGTTGTCCAGTATTAGGTGCACTGCTAAGAATGAGTGTGTAGGAACCTACTCACTGCTGGTGAACAGAAAAAAAAGCAGCCACGATCCTTGCACAAAGCCACCTTACACATCACACACTCATGTGTTGACTGGATGGCATTGCTGCTCTGGTTTTCCTGCCTTCCTTCTTGCAACAGACACAGTCCTTCTTGCCTCTGGCAGACTGGATTTTGGAACGAGTTTGTGCTTTGTCTGGGTTGTCATGAACGACGGGACGGCTGATCCGTTTTCGACCCTTGAAACCATTCACCATGCCTAACAATCTCAGTGTGAAAATCCACATGCAGTTTCAGTGGGGCATCTGCAGAGTTTTTGTTGATGACATAAGCATTTACTGCAGCAGTGTCCTGGCAGAAGAAGAAACATATTTCCCCACTTCCTGATTTCTGTTGGGAACCCTTTTAAAAATTATTTTAAAAAAAAAACCCCCGGCC
>CM065734.1:415737-418237 GCA_033310375.1 Conus canariensis
CACACACACACACACACACACACACACTACCTAGATATGCGAACGACACAACACACACACACACACACACACACACACACTACCTAGATATGCGAACGACACAACTTCCTACAACCCCAGAGAATCAAAAGAATCGCCAAACCGCAAAATAGGGGGGGGGGGGGGGGGGGGGGGGAGGTTAAGAAATGTTACCCCCGGGAGGGGGAGCGCTCAGCGGAAGGGGGGAGGATGGTGGTCAAATACATCAATTATAGAACGCAAGTAAAACTACATGTATTAACGCAGTTACAAACTCCTAAACGTTAAATAACGAATAACGTTAAAACCTGTAATAACTGGAATAAAAGGTAAACAAGTTCTAAAACCAATTCATACAGGGTAAAACAGTTATAATTACTTCAGGGTAATACGCCAAAACAGTGAGGGGAAAAAGGGGGGAGGACGTAAAACCAATCTGTATGGAGTAAAACAGTGCAAAAAGACATAAAACCCAACCATACAGGGTAAAAGAGAAAAGATACACACAAAAAATCCAAGTGGAATACTACAACAGAAACAAGCATAAAAACCAACCAGTACACCATTTAGGGAAATGTTGGGGGGCGGGAGGGGGGGGGGATGGAAAAGATCAGCCCGTGCAGAAAGGCCAGTACTAGCTCTTGACTATCTAAACCCAGAGGCGAGAGAGTGTTTAATTTGGTTAACCACAAGTTTTCTCTTTTTAATCTGGAATTAAGATTTCCACTGTGCACCCTTTCAATAATAACACATTTAAGATTGGACAGGGAATGGTCAGGTGAGTTAAAATGTTTGGCTACAAGTGTTCCTGTGTTTTTTTCTTATATTAGACCTATGGAGATAAAATCTGGTTTTCAAAGCGTTCTTGGTTTTGCCAACATACTATGTGTGTAAGCATTTGTTGCAAAATAAAAGATAGATCATATTTTTGCTCTCACAATCCAATCTCTCTCTGATGGTAAAGATCTCGTCAGTTCTGGAACTGGAAAACATGTTTAGTTTCTAATTATATATTATATATATATATATATATATATATATATATATATATATATATATATCGCATATTCCGTGTGACAGAAGTCGCCTCGACTATTAAGTTTATACTGGAATTTGCTGCCCGAATTGGGGTACTGAGTTAAAAAAAAATGTAAAAAATAAACTAATGGATAAAAAGACTTCAAATGTTCAGCAAAAAATCTATATGGAAAGCTGAAGTTTGGTTTGCACTTGTTATTTCAGGGGAATGTGAAAATATTTTTATGGCTCAACACTCACACACCTGATTTAACCTGAAAAAACACCCCTACGTCAGTGAAATAGGTGATAGACAGGCAATACAACACCCATCAACTTTATAGTACCTACCTTTTTGGTGGCAAGTGGTCAGGTTCACCATCTGAAAAGAACTGATGGGTGTTGTGAGGTGTTAGTAGTTATACAGGTAGCTAGGAATATACGTGAAATTTTTGTGACGCTTTTAAGTCACAAAATATTTACATAGCAGGAAAAAAAAATCAACATGTCAAAATCATACCATATTTACTGAAAATGTATCGGAGTGCATGCTTTTTGATCTGCATGAGTTAGTTTGTGTTTGTGAGAAAAAGAATTCCTATCACTGATAATATTTCTAACTATATGCAGGTGTTAGTAGGAAGGAAGAGAGGCAGGCATCACAACACAAAACAACACTCAAATATTTTTGTTGTACTCACCATATGGTTCCAGATGTAATGAATTATATCATCCAAATTTGATCACACACAAAGAACACAGTCACTGGAAATATTCTTGCTTTTGAGCACTTTTGTCACACACAGATCACTGACATGAAATTTTCTTTCCGTTGTGCACTTTTCTTACATGCACAAACTCCAGTACTTTTGTATGTGGCACTTTTGATATTTAGTCAACCCCAAAACAGTCTGTTCAAAACAAAAATGACAAAGTCCAGTCCTTGGTGTTGTCCAGTATTAGGTGCACTGCTAAGAATGAGTGTGTAGGAACCTACTCACTGCTGGTGAACAGAAAAAAAGCAGCCACGATCCTTGCACAAAGCCACCTTACACATCACACACTCATGTGTTGACTGGATGGCATTGCCTGCTCTGGTTTTCCTGCCTTCCTTCTTGCAACAGACACAGTCCTTCTTGCCTCTGGCAGACTGGATTTTGGAACGAGTTTGTGCTTGTCTGGGTTGTCATGAACGACGGGACGGCTGATCCGTTTTCGACCCTTGAAACCATTCACCATGCCTAACAATCTCAGTGTGAAAATCCACATGCAGTTTCAGTGGGGCATCTGCAGAGTTTTTGTTGATGACATAAGCATTTACTGCAGCAGTGTCCTGGCAGAAGAAGAACACATATTTCCACCACTTCCTGAATTTCTGCTTGGAACCATCAAAAATTATTTTAAAAAAAAACCGCCACGAACCGCTGTTCACAAATGGCGCCGATGAAGGCAGGAAAGACCCGGA
>CM065734.1:423237-433237 GCA_033310375.1 Conus canariensis
TATATACATACATATATACAAGAAAAGAAGAGAGAGAGAGGATGAGAGAGAGAGAGAGAGAGAGAGAGACGAGAAGAAGGAGAGAGTCAGGAAGACGAAGCAGAGAGAGAAGAGAAGAAGATAGAGAGAAGAAGAAGAGAAGAGAGAGAGAGAAGAGAGAGAGAGAGAGAGAGAGAAGAAGAAGAAGAAAAGAAGAAGAAGAAGAAGAAGAGAGAGAGAAGAAGAAGAAGAGAGAAGAAGAAGAAGAAGAAGAAGAAGAGAGAGAGAGAGAGAGAGAGAGAGAGAGAGAGAGAGAGAGAGGAGAGAGAGAGAGAGAAGAGAGAGAGAGAGAGAGAGAGAAGAAGAGAGAAGAAGAAGAAGAAGAAATGGATGAAGAGGAAGAAAGGATTATTCTGTGAATCTGTGAAATCTGCTGGTTTAATTCAGGGGGAGATGTGCGGGGGAGGGAGGGGGAGGGGGGGGGGAGAGAAGGAATAAGCTACTGTATGACCGACAGAATGAATAGTTTACAGGCAGTAAAAATAACCAAGAAACGAAAAATACTTCACGTTTGCACATTGAACATTCTCACTGCGGTTTAGATTGAACCTGATCGCCTAGCGTGACATGGCGTCACACCACACTTCCCCTCCCCGCCCCCCCCCCCGCCCCCTCCCTAATATATCCTCATTCCCCTCCCCCACCCATCCTCATCCCCACCCCACCCCACCCCATCCTCTCCACACCCCAAGTTCTTCTTTCAAACAGCACCCAATATCTCTGTTGACGTACACACACACACCGCTGTTTTATTCTGGGATCGACTGACCCGCGCTTCGTGAGAATGCCGTTCTGCAAAGTCACGATATCCGTGAGGAGGAAGAGAGCTGGTCGGGTAAGACACCATGAATGCTTTTCCTTCAACACCGTCAGTAAGATCTGGAGTGTATGTACATATATATAATATATATATATATATATATATATATATATATATATATATATATATATAAACAAGCAACAACTTTGGACTGTTCTCGGAATCTTTCTTGTGTTTTGAAAGTCGATTCTTCTTTCTCTGTGCCTCTGTGTCTCTGAGTCTCTGTGTCTTTGTCTTGTCTGTCTGCCTGTCTGTCTTTCTTTCTGTGTTTTTGTCTCTTTCTTTCTTTCTATCTCTCTGTCTGTAGGTCTCTGTCTCTCTGTCTGTGTGTCTGTCTGTCTGTTTCTCTCTCTCCCTCTCTCTCTCTCTCTCTCTCTCTCTCTCTCTGTCCTTCTGCTTTCTGTGTCTCTCTCCATCCTCCCCCTCTCTCTCTCTCACTTTCTTCGTCCGTCCGTCTGTCTGTCTCTGCCCTTCTCTGTCTGTCTGTCTGTCTGTCTGTCTGTCTGTCTGTCTGTCTGTCTCTCTCTCTCTCTCTTCTCTCTCTCTCTCTCTCTCTCTCTTTCTCTCTCTGTCTTGTAATTTTTTCTTCTTTCCATGCAAATCAGGATATGACGTGGATTAAGGACACAGTAATAAATGGGACTATTCATGGACGCCTAGCATGTGTATCGATAGAGTCAAAGGGGAATCTTTAGGTCTGAAATCTGACATTCTATGAGAACTGATATTCGTTTACATTATAGCTTTATATTACAGGTGTAATAGCTATAGGAGCAAGTGAACGGTAAAATATCCACGGTCTCCAGGCAAGACATTTTGGTGCCCATTTCTCTCTTTCCGCCGATGTGATTTTTTCTGCTACTTTAACTTCCCTTGACCTGAATTAGGTACCCATGCACTGTTGCCTTGTTAAATGACATGTTAGTGGCCGTAGAAGCAGTAAACTATGACATGTTCACTGTGTCCAGGCACAGTATTTTGGAAGGCGGAACCTATCTCTCTCTTCCGCCATTGTATGCTTTCTTGACCTGAATTAGGTACCCATGCACTGTTATTTTTTTTTTCAAATACAGCTTAATGGCCATAGACGCAGAAAAGTTTGATATGCTCACTGTGTTCAGGCACGGTATTTTGGAAGGCGGTGCCTATCGCTCTCTTCCCGCCGCTTTAAGCCACCTTGACCTGAATTAGTTACACATATTATGACTGAACGGTGGACAGAGAGGGTTTCTGGTCATGAAGATTCGACCTTCAAGTGATTCGAACTCAAACCGCCAGCTCTGCGAGCAAACGGTCTAACCACTCAACTCCGGGCCCCTTTACGTGTTGTATAAAGACCGTAATAAGACAATTGTCTCACAGGGATTATTTGCCTTACAGTGTATGCTCTCAATTGGGGCGTGTGACCACAGCGTCTGGGAAACACAGCTGGTGACACCTACCACGAAACGAGCGGACAGATAACGCTCGAGGGGAGATAACCCCTTTGGTTTTAGCGAGCCTGGGAGTTAAGTCCCGTTTGCAGTTCTCATAGGTGGCGCCACAGACAGTCGTCCGGTTTGGGCGCTGGTCGTGGAGTTGCAGGCGTTCTTGGTTTTGTTGTTGTTGAAGTTTTGTATCTGTCTGACTGTCTGCTGTCCGTTTATCTGTCTGTCTGTCTGTCTGTCTACACCGCCCCCTTTCTCTCTCAGAGAGACAAACTCTCTCTCTCTCTCTCTCTCCTCTCTCTCTCTCTCTCTCTCTCTCTCTCTCTCTCTCTCGTGTGTGTGTGTGTGTGTGTGTGTGTGTGTGTGTGTGTGTGTGTGTGTGTGTGTGTGTGTGTGTGTTTAACCCTCTTCCTATCTTTTTCAGCGACATGGGAAGAGGCTTCCCTCCTTTCTCTCTTTACCTGTCTGTCTTGTGCCCCACTTTCATTTGTTTCTGTCTCTACTCTCACCCCTCACCTTCCCACTTTCTCTCCCTCCCCCCATTCTCTTTCTCCACCTCCACCTCCACCTCGCCCTTTCTCTTCCTCTCGCTACTTCTTCCTTCCCTCTCTTTCTCCACCTTTTTTCTCTCACACACAGACACATAGACACAGACACAGACAGACAGACAGACAGACACACACACACACACACACACACACACACACACACACACACACACACACACACACACTTTCTCTTTCCCTCCCCCTCCTCCTTCCTTGATCTCTGTTTACATATTCCCTCCTCGCTCTTCTTATCTCCCCCCCCCCCGCTCCTCCACTTCACACCATTCCTCCCCCCTCCACGTACGCCCCTCTCTCCACCTCTTTCCCCTGTCTTTGCAGGTGCCCCCCCCCCCCCCCCCCCCCCCCCCCCACTCCCTTCTCCGTGCTTTCTTTCTCAGATATCAACAGGTACCCGCTTTCCCCATTTTATCTCAGATATCAACAGGTACCCGCTTTCCCCAGTTTATCTCAGATATCAACAGGTACCCGCTTTCCCCATTTTATCTCAGATATCAACAGGTACCCGCTTTCCCCAGTTTATCTCTCTTACTGATGCATGGGTAAACCATTGACTTCCGGGAATAGGCCGGAGGACGTCCGGGAAAGACCGGAGGACACTGGGAAAGACCAGAACCGAGGGCTCTGTGGGCTGGCTCCCCACTTTGCCTTAAACATGTGGCTACTAAGAATAAAAGGAAAAGATGCTCCCAGGATTCACCGAAAGGGGGAGAGAATGATGAATCCATCGGTGCTCAACCAATCATGACTGCAAATCCCAAACGGACTATGAACATGGACCAAATGGAATATCCATGTGTCTGTGGAAAGCGTTTCGCTACCACCCGTGGCATGAAGATCCACAGAACAAAGATGGGATGTGTGAAGACTCATCTGAATGAGCAGCAGCGCACTGCATCAGCAGATAAGACGTCGGAAGACCAAGGCCAGGATTTAAACCACAGTGCCAAGGACATCCACGCTGTTGGTTCGGATGAGGAATTTGCACAGGCCCTCGATGCCAGGCGCCTGAAACTCAACCTGCCACGAGCAAACGAAACTGAAGATTGGGAGAAACTGGATGCAAAAATCGTCCAAAGACTCGATGCACTGATAGGGAAAAGCACCCTGGAACACAAACTAGCCACATATGGGGACATTGTGTATGCCACATGTAGAGACGCCTATGGAGCAAAACTACCCAAAGAGAAAACACCTCCAAAGAAATCCAGACGCCAAGAAAAGATGGACAAGATCAGGGTCCAAAAGAAAAACCTCAAGATGCAAATGAAGACCGTACTGCCAGCTGAAAAACAAGGCTTGGAAAAACTGTGGAAAGACCTGAAAGAAAAACACAGCGCCCTCAGCAAAGCGGAATCTGCGAGGAAGAGGAAGAGCAAAAAGAAGAAGACACAAGAGCGCTTCTTCAGAGACCCCTTCCAGTTTGCCAGAACACTGTTTGAGCAGCCAAAATCTGGGACCCTAAGTGTGGACAAAGGAGTTCTTGAGCAGCATCTGAGGAAAACATACTCTGACCCACAGAGCAAAGCACCACTCGACATTCAAGGTCTGGTGTGGCCAACCAACCCTGAGGAACAGTTCAATGGCAAGCCTCCAACGTTGGCGGAAATCAAGAAGGTGGTCGACAAAGCCAGAGCCAAATCATCACCAGGGCCAAACGGAATACCTTACCAGCTTTACAAGAAATGTCCCAAGGTGCTGGAGTGGCTCCACAAGCTGCTGCGATCGGCTTGGAGAAACCAGAAGATCAGCGGCCAGTGGATGACGGCAGATGGTGTGTACATCCCCAAAGAGCAAAACTCAAGTGACATCAGCCAGTTCAGGCCAATATCACTACTGAACGTCGAAGGGAAAATCTTCTTCTCTGTCATGGCAGCAAGGCTGACCAAGTACCTGATGGAAAACAAGTACTTGGATGTGTCAGTCCAGAAAGGTGGCATCCCAGGCGTGGCTGGCTGTGTAGAACACGCCACAATGATCTGGGACGCAATCCAAAAAGCAAAAACAGAAAAGAGAGACCTGGACGTAGTGTGGCTTGATCTGGCAAACGCATATGGATCTGTGCCCCATGAGATGATACAGTTGGCTCTTGAGATGTACCATGTGCCAAAGAACATCCGCGACATGCTCAAGAAGTACTTCAATGGCTTCTCAATGCGGTTCTCTACCAAGGAGTACACAACAGACTGGATCAACTTGGAAGTGGGTATTGCAATGGGCTGTGCAATTTCCCCAATACTGTTCGTGCTGGCAATGGAACTCATCTTGAAAGCAGCAACAAACAACGCGAGACAAACAGACCTTGGCGATGGATACAAGATGCCTCCTCTCAAGGCCTTCATGGATGACACTACAGTGATTTCATCCAGAGAAGACGAGACACGTCATGTGCTGGAGAGGCTGGACGACATAGTTGCCTCATCCAGAATGAAGTTCAAGCCAAAGAAATCACGGAGTCTCTCACTGAGGAAAGGAAAAGTGGCCGGATCTGTGGTCTTCAGTGTTGCCAACCAGGCCATTCCAACAGTCACAGAAGAACCAGTCAAGAGCCTTGGAAGATGGTATGATGATACGCTGAAAGACACACAAAGAGCAAAAGAAACCAAGCAGATGGCGGAGGAAGGCGTGGAGACCATTGACCAGTGTGGGCTCCCTGGCAAATACAAGGTCTGGTGTCTGCAGTTCATGCTGATACCAAAGCTCCTATGGCCTCTGATGATATACGACATCTGCACCAGCATAGTGGAGGCAATGGAAGCCAAAATCAACAAGTTCACAAGGAAATGGCTTGGTGTCCCACCCTGTCTGACTGACATAGCGCTGTACTGTCGCCAAGCAAAGCTGAAACTACCACTGAAATCCATCCTGGAGGAATACAAAGCAGGGAAGATCAGACTTCAAAGCATGCTGGAGGACTCAGGAGACAAGGTGGTAGAAGCAATCAAGCCCCAGCTGAAGACAGGCAGAAAATGGAAAGTTCAAGAGGCGATGGATTCTGCAAAAGAAAGTCTCAAGATCAGAGAAATAACAGGACACACACAGACCAACAGACAAGGACTGGGGGTGACCAAAACTGAATGGTGGTCAAAGGCCAAAGGAAAAGCCAAAAGAGACATGATGATTCAGGAGATGAGAAAAGAAGAAGACCAAAAAAGACTCCAAAAAGCAGTCCAGCAGAGCCAGCAAGGGCAATGGACAACATGGGAGAATGCACTCCAAAGAAGTCTCACTTGGAATGACATTTGGCACATGGCCCCTCTCAGGATCAGCTTCATTCTCAGATCTGCATATGACCTTCTGCCCTCAAATGCAAACCTGGTGAAGTGGGGGAAAACAGACGATCCTGCATGCCCCCTCTGCCATGAAAAACAAACAGTGGAGCATGTCCTAAGCTCATGTAAAGTAGCCCTGGCTCAAGGAAGGTACACATGGAGGCACAACCAAGTGCTCAAAGAGATTGTACAAGTAGTCTGGGCTAGTACCAACACCACAAAAGGGAAAATCAGGACTCCAAAAACACCCGCAACATTCTTCACGGCAGGAGGCAGCAAATCATGGCCAAGAACAACAGTGCCACTCGAAACATGCAGGCAGAGTCTGCTGGATGGGGCAGATGACTGGGAGTGCACTGCAGACCTCCCAGAATGGAAGAGTCACCCAGAGATCATCAGCAAGAGTGGCATGAGACCAGACATAGTAGTCCACTCTCAGTCAACCAAGCAGCTGATCATGATCGAGCTCACGGTGCCATATGAGAACAGAATGGAGGCAGCTCAAATCTACAAGACTGAAAAGTATGCTGATCTGGCAAACAGCCTGAGGAGAGAAGGCTATCAGGTCAAAGTCCTCACTGCAGAAATTGGAGCTAGGGGGTTTGTAGGAACGTCTGCATACAGCCTCATGAAACAGCTCTCAGTTGCAGGGAAGGAAAAAAACAGAGCCCTGAAAGCAATGGCAGAAGCGGCAGAGAGGTGTTCAAGCTGGATCTGGTCAAGGAGGAACAAAAGTGAACTTCATAAGGCTTAATTTCCCTACAAATATCAGGTGTCCCTGTGGCTCAGTGGTTAAAGCGCGAGTCATTAAGTGGAAAATGAGCATGTCCAGAGGGTCATGGGTTCGAATCCCAGCCATGGCTCGTCCCAAGATGGGAAAAAAAAAAGGGGCAGCAGAGGGACATCCGGAGTCATGAACCGGGTGTGGCCCAACCCCCCTAGAGTGTCAGGAGATAAGGGCCGAAACACTTGCTTGAAGGGGGCTTCTCTTCTGAGGACTCTCTGCTGCCACGCTCTCCACGAGTTTCTTTCTACTACTCTGTTTCCTTCAACAGACTGCGAGACACCGGAAGTCGTCATCACGACCAGCTGACGTCTGCAGACAGAAATGACGTGTTCTGTGAGACCCACAGCTGTGTGTCTGGCATGAAACCAAGAAGAAAGAAGAAGAAGAAAGAAAGAAAGAAAGAAAGAAGAAGAAGAAGAAGAAGAAGAAGAAGAAGGAAAAGAAAGCGCGCTAGTTTGGAGTCGAGGGGCGGAGGTTTCAAAGTGGATAATTTAATAGTGCTGATAACAACCCCATCACTACCCCCCCCCCCCCCCCCCCTACCGTCTTTACCCCTCTCTTCGCTTCGCCCCTTTATCGGCAGCCTGGAGTCTCTCTCTCTCTCTCTCTCTCTCTCTCTCTCTCTCTCTCTGTGCGCGAGCGTGTGTGTGTGGGTGTGTGTGGAAGGGAGATAGAGTGGGGGTAAGGTCGACAAATAGGTGGGGAAGAGGTGGAAAGGGAAGGAGGGAGGGTGAGTAAGGGATGGGATGGTGGAGGGGGGGGGGGAACTATGAGAGTGGGGAAAGGGTACACGTGCTCGATTCACGGATCTTGGATTGTGTGGCTTCCTAGACCAGTGTGGCGTCATCATCCATCAGACCTGCTCATTGATCGTTCATCACTTCATCATAGTCGTCATCATCCATCAGACCTGCTCATTGATCGTTCATCACTTCATCATAGTCGTCATCATCCATCAGACCTGCTCATTGATCGTTCATCACTTCATCATAGTCGTCATCATCCATCAGACCTGCTCATTGATCATTCATCAGTTCATCATAGTCGTCATCATCCATCAGACCGGCTCATTTATCGTTCATCACTTCATCATAGTCGTCATCATCCATCAGACCTGCTCATTGATCGTTCATCACTTCATCATAGTCGTCATCATCCATCAGACCTGCTCATTGATCATTCATCAGTTCATCATAGTCGTCATCATCCATCAGACCGGCTCATTTATCGTTCATCAGTTCATCATAGTCGTCATCATCCATCAGACCTGCTCATTTATCGTTCATCACTTCATCATAGTCGTCATCATCCATCAGACCGGCTCATTTATCGTTCATCACTTCATCATAGTCGTCATCATCCATCAGACCTGCTCATTTATCGTTCATCACTTCATCATAGTCGTCATCATCCATCAGACCGGCTCATTTATCGTTCATCAGTTCATCATAGTCGTCATCATCCATCAGACCGGCTCATTTATCGTTCATCAGTTCATCATAGTCGTCATCGTCCATCGGACCTGCTCATTTATCGTTCATCAGTTCATCATTGTCGTTATCATCCATCAGACCGGCTCACTTATCGTTCATCACTTCATCATAGTCGACCGCAGCAGTGTCTCCTCCACTGGGATGCCGGGGGAAGTTTCGGTATGAATTGTGGCCCCTCCTTCTTGAAATTGTGAGCTAGTAATTCCCCCTTTTCTGTCACTCTTTCACTTCTCTTAATTTCCGTCCGTTTGTCCCTTTTCTGGCTTTGTAGGTTTTTCTTAATCTTCCGTTCCCGTTTGTACCCTGTACTTCTGGCTTTGTAGGTTTCTCTTAATCTTCCGTTCCCGTTTGTACCCTGTACTTCTGGCTTTGTAGTCCATGCGCCTGTTGTGGGAGGTGTTTACACCTTTCTTCTGTCTTTCTGGCTTTGTAGTCCATGCGCCTGTTGTGGGAGGTGTTTACACCTTCCTTCTGTACTTCTGGCTTTGTAGTCCATGCGCCTGTTGTGGGAGGTGTTTACACCTTTCTTCTGTATTTCTGGCTTTGTAGTTCATGCGCCTGTTGTGGGAGGTGTTTACACCTTTCTTCTGTACTTCTGGCTTTGTAGTTCATGCGCCTGTTGTGGGAGGTGTTTACACCTTTCTTTTTCCCCGTCTGATCTGATGATGCTCTTTGAATTTCTTGGAAAAAAATTAACATTTTTCATTTGATCTAAGATTTTACGGAGGAAAGATTTTTTTTAAACAAAATTTCCAGTGAGTTTTTAGAAGTTGTGTTTTAAAGAGTTGTGTGAATGTTTTTTTTTTTCCCCATTTTCTTTTTCTCTCTTAATATGACTTGTGAGTTGACTTCAACGCGGTGACAGCTCTTATACGACCCTTTGCGGTCGGCTGGGCTGTAAGCGACGTTACTTACTCACTTACTTCTTACAACTTATATCATGTTCTCTGTTCTGTTGAAATCCGTTGTCGACCAGGTCATCAGAGTGTAAACACAAGACAGAGTGGACTTTAGCTGTCCCGTCCGTCCTGCCGTGTCTGCCGAAGTCTTACAGCCCTTTATTTATAACACTTTTGGAGTTTTCATTCATTTTCATCATCCCCTTTTTCCACAAACAGTTTATGTCAACTGAGGGTGAAGCACCAGGAGGAATAGCTGGCACCATCACCATGGTCTGGCTTTATTTGCCCCAAAGGTGTGAATGTTTGCCCCAAGACTATGATAACGTCCAATTTACTTGCCCTACGGTTGTGAAGAGTTCAGTTTCATTTGCCAAAGATTGTGAATATTTCGGATTTATCTGCCCGTAGGATGTAAAATTAATAGTTGTGCGTGTTTTTTCCCCAATGTATGTGAATTGTTCAGTTTTATTTGCCCTAAGGGTGTATATAGTTCGATTTTATTTGCCCTGAGGATGTGCATAGCTCGGTTTTATTTGCCACAAGATGTGAATAATTCGGTTGTATTCGCAGAAAGGATGCACGCAGTTCAAGTCTGTTTGCCCTAAGGATGAGAGTATTACGCTTTTGACCCTACGAACGTGCATAGTTCGATTTGATTTGTCAAAAGATGTGAATAATTCGGTTGTTTTGGGCA
>CM065734.1:438237-445737 GCA_033310375.1 Conus canariensis
GGCTATATGTGAAGTCATGCTTGGGTCCGTTCCGTACTCTGTCTGTCTGTCTGTCTGTCTGTCTGTCTTCTGTCTGTCTGTCTGTCTCTCTGTCCCCCTTCCCATCCCCTTTTCTCTCTCTCTCTACCATCTCCTTCCCGTCCTCCTTGCACCCCTCTCTCTTCCTCTCCCCTTCTGTCTCTCTCCCCCCCCTCTCTCTCTCTCTCTCTCTCCTTCTCTTCCCTCTTTCTCTCCCCTCTTTCTCTCCGGGTGTCTGTTTGAATGTCTGTCTGTCTGTCTGTCTGTCTGTCTGTCTTCTCTCTCTCTCTCTCCCTCTCTCTCTCTTCGTTCGCTCGCTTGCTCTCTCTCTCCTCTCTCTCTCTCTCTCTCTCTCCTCCCTCTCTCTCTCTCTCTCTTCCCACCCACCCCCCTTTCTCTCTCTATCTCCCTGTGCCACCTCCGTACATCCCATCCTCCCTCCCTCTACTCCTCCCCCTCCTCCTCCCCCTCTCTGACCAGACTGAGAGTCCGAGCTGTTAAATTCAATTAATGAACAGACAGGTCCAGGATTCTTTCTGTCCATCTTTCATTTTCCTTCATTTCTTTCTGTCCATCTTTCCTTTTTCCTTTCATTTCTTTCTGTCCATCTTTCCTTTTCCTTCATTTCTTTCTGTCCATCTTTCCTTCATTTCTTTCTGTCCATCTTTCCTTTTCCTTCATTTCTTTCTGTCCATCTTTCCTTCATTTCTTTCTGTCCATCTTTCCTTTTCCTTCATTTCTTTCTGTCCATCTTTCCTTTTCCTTCATTTCTTTCTGTCCATCTTTCCTTCATTTCTTTCTGTCCATCTTTCCTTTTCCTTCATTTCTTTCTGTCCATCTTTCCTTTTCCTTCATTTCTCTTTCTGTCCATCTTTCCTTTTCCTTCATTTCTTTCTGTCCATCTTCCTTTTCCTTCATTTCTTTCTGTCCATCTTTCCTTCCTTCATTTCTTTCTGTCCATCTTTCCTCCTTTTCCCCTTCATTTCTTTCTGTCCATCTTTCCTTTTCCTTCATTTCTTTCTGTCCATCTTTCCTTCCTTCCCATCTTCTTTTCTGTCCATCTTTCCTTTTCCTTCATTTCTTTCTGTCCATCTTTCCTTTTCCTTCATTTCTTTCTGTCCATCTTTCCTTCATTTCTTTCTGTCCATCTTTCCTTTTCCTTCATTTCTTTCTGTCCATCTTTCCTTTTCCTTCATTTCTTTCCTGTCCATCTTTTCCTTTTCCTTCATTTCTTTCTGTCCATCTTTCCTTCATTTCTTTCTGTCCATCTTTCCTTCATTTCTTTCTTCCATCTTTCCTTTTCCTTCATTTCTTTCTGTCCATCTTTCCTTTTCCTTCATTTCTTTCTGTCCATCTTTCCTTTTCCTTCATTTCTTTCTGTCCATCTTTCCTTTTCCTTCATTTCTTTCTGTCCATCTTTCCTTCATTTCTTTCTGTCCATTTCTTTTTCCTTCTTCCATTCTTTTCCTTTTCCTTCATTTCTTTCTGTCCATCTTTCCTTTTCCTTCATTTCTTTCTGTCCATCTTTCCTTCATTTCTTTCTGTCCATCTTTCCTTCATTTCTTTCTGTCCATCTTTCCTTTTCCTTCATTTCTTTCTGTCCATCTTTCCTTTTCCTTCATTTCTTTCTGTCCATCTTTCCTTCATTTCTTTCTGTCCATCTTTCCTTCATTTCTTTCTGTCCATCTTTCCTTCATTTCTTTCTGTCCATCTTTCCCTTCATTTCTTTCTGTCCATCTTTCCTTTTCCTTCATTTTCTTTCTGTCCATCTTTCCTTTTCCTTCATTTCTTTCTGTCCATCTGTCCTTCATTTCTTTCTGTCCATCTTTCCTTTTCCTTCATTTCTTTCTGTCCATCTTTCCTTTTCCTTCATTTCTTTCTGTCCATCTTTCCTTTTCCTTCATTTCTTTCTGTCCATCTTTCCTTCATTTCTTTCTGTCCATCTTTCCTTTTCCTTCATTTCTTTCTGTCCATCTTTCCTTTTCCTTCATTTCTTTCTGTCCATCTTTCCTTCATTTCTTTCTGTCCATCTTTCCCTTCATTTCTTTCTGTCCATCTTTCCTTTTCCTTCATTTCTTTCTGTCCATCTTTCCTTTTCCTTCATTTCTTTCTGTCCATCTTTCCTTCATTTCTTTCTGTCCATCTTTCCTTTTCCTTCATTTCTTTCTCATCTTAACAAGGTTAACACACTTGCTGGCACACGTGGGCCCCATTATCACTGACTAGGTGTGCGTGTGTGTATATGTGGGGGTGGGGGGGTGGGGTACGAGATGGGGATGGAGGAGAATGAGGGGGTGATGTGTGTGTGTGTGTGTGTGTGTGTGTGTGTGTGTGTGTGTGTGTGTGTGTGTGTGTGTGTGTGTGTGTGTTGTCGCTGACCGATGTGAACTCCCCAAAGTGCAGTCTGAAGAGGAATGGATGGTTTAGGGAAACCTTGTTGGAAGGGGACAAAGACACTGCTGTTTCTTTACGAATTGATGAGAACTATGAATGCACACATGCACACATAGGTGTGTGTGTGTGTGTGTGTGTGTGTGTGTGTGTGTGTGTGTGTGTGTGTGTGTGTGTGTGTGTGTGCGCGCGCGCGCGCGTGTGTGTTTGAGTGTGTTGTGTGCGTGCGTTGCTGCGTGCCTTTGTGTGTGTGTGTGTGTGTGTGTGTGTGTGTGTGTGTGTGTGTGTTGTGTGTGTGTGTGTGCGCGCGCGCACGCGCACGCGCGTGCGTGCGTGAAAGAAGCCCGATAAAAACTCGGACATCGTTCAGTTTCATTGTTCGTGCATAAAAACAATTTGCCCTCTCCTCCTCCATCCCTCCCGCCCCCCCTCCCCCTCCTACATTTCCCTCTGTCCTCTCCCACCCATCATCCCCGCTCCCCTCATCTCCCTTTCGCTATTCCTTTTCAAAATCACTTCCTAACAAATATTGGAAACAACCAGAAATTTATCCATTTTAACTAATGTAATTCAAACTGCCTGTTTTTTTTTTTTTTTAGTGTTGTTGTTCTTTCACTTGAACAGCTAAACGAATTCTGCGGTTGGGGTTTAGCCCCCTTTTTTTTTCTTTTCTTTTTTTTGTGCCTAGAACAAGAGAGTTTTATAATGCTGAGGAGGGAAAGGGCGAGGCCAAGGGAGTGCAGTCACACTGAGTTAATTCAGTGCTTCCCCCTGTCTCTGTTTCTTTGCTCGTCTTTCTGGCTTTGTCGTCTTGTTTGTTTGTTTGTTTGCTCTTTGAATAGTTAGATATATTTTCTCGTAATTTGAAGGAAAGTCTTCACTTTGATCTTAAGGGTTCTCATGTGACTAGGCTTCCTTTCTTTCCTTTATTGTCATTGTTCTTTTTTTTTTCCCTTCTTTTCGTTCTCTCTCTCTCTCTCTCTCTCTCTCTCTCTCTCTCTCTCTCATCCTCTCTCTCTCTCTCTCTCTTTCCATTTCCTTTCATTCCTTTTCTCAGATTCCTTTTTTCTTTCCTTTTTTTACTTTTTTTCTTTCTTTCTTCCTTCTTTCCTTCCTTTCTTTCTGTCCTTCTTTCTTTCTTTCTGCTTTTTTTTTTCTTTCTTTCCTTATTTCTTTCTTCCTTTCCTTCGTTTCTTTCTTTCTTTCGTTCGTTCCTTTCCATCTGTCTGTCTGTCTGTCTATTTCTTTGTTCCTTTGTTTCATTCTTTCTCTTTTTCGTTTCTTTCTTTTACTCTCTTGCCCCGTCTTTTCTTTCTTCGCTGTTATCCTTTCCTGTTTTTCATATCCTTCTTCTTCTTTTTGGTTTATTCTTTCTTTCTCTCCTATCTTTCTTGTTTCTTTCTTCTCACTCTCTCTTTTCTTCTGTGTTTCCTTCTGTCGGTCTCTCTTTTTTCTTTCTTTCTTTCTGTCTATCTGTCCGTGTGTCATCTGTCCTTAATTCCTTTCTCTTTGTCTTTCTTTCTGTTTTTTTTTTTTCGGTGTGCCCTTTTTTTCTCTCCATAGTTTCCTTTGTTTTCTTTTCTTTCGTGCCATCGTTCGTTTCTCTTTATTTCAGTCTCTTCCTATTCTTTCCTTTCCGCATTTTTTTTCCTTCTTCATTTGTTTCTCTGTCTTTCTTTCGTTTGTTTGTTTGTTTCTCTCTTTCTTTCCTTGTTTTGTCTTGCTTATTTGCTTTTCCCATTCCATTCCTCCTTTTCATTTTCCTCTTGTCATTTGGTCATTTGTTCGTTCTTCTCTTTTCTTATTTCGTTTTTTTTCCCTCAATTGCTTTCTGTCTTTTCTCTTTCTTTCTTTCTTTCTTTCTTTCTTTCCTTCTTTTCTCCTTTTACTCCCCCCCCTCCCCCCCCCCCCCCTTATACATCTCGTTTATCTCCCATTTGTAAATCAAGTTAGCACAAGGAAGGAAATATACGCATTCGTCGGTGCTGTAAAATGAAAAAAAAAAAGCGAGATTAAATTCTTTTAAGAATCGACAGGGACTTGTAACTCTAAAGATATATTCGCTTCTTATTGTGTTTGACAAATGAATTCCGTAGTGTCTCTTTTTCTTTTTCGTTAGTTAATCAAGAGCGACTGGCTGGACACATAATCGGTCATTCTGAAGGGGCTGGTCCGAGCTGAGGTCCTTTGGTGCTTTCCCGGCTTCCCCAATATCTCCCTTTTCCCCTTGTCACCCCTCTCCCCACCTCCCCCCCCCCCCATTCCTCAACTGCCACTCCTCTCCATCCCAGTTTCTCTCTCCGTCTGTCTTTCCGCTGTGCCTCTCTCTGTCTCTGTCTCTCTGTTTTTATCTCTGTGTGTGTGTGTGTGTGTGTGTGTGTGTGTGTGTGTGTGTGTGTGTGTGTGTGTGTGTGTGTGTGAGTCTGTCTGTCAGTCTGTCTGTCTGTCTGTCTGTCTGTCTGTCTGTCTCTCTCTCTCTCTCTCTCTCTCTCTCTCTCTCTCTCTCTCTCTCTCTCTCGCAACAGCTGCCAAAACGTTAATAATTTGCAAACTGCACAAAACGCTTTTTTTCCTTTTTTTTTTCCTTTTTTTTTAACACTACCATGACATTTAACACCAGTTAATTAGTTGTTTCATAAGATTCAAAGTTTAAAAAAAAAAATGACCCCATCGGATTTTTTTAGCAGAATGAAAAAAAAGACGACAAAGACGTAGGCCTGCCATTAAAACAATCACACTACAGGCTAACATGAGCAGTAATCATAACATATAGTAACTATAACAGTAGTAATCATAACATATTGCATAACACAATGAAATGTTCTTACTGTAACACAATATTCGCTGAACACGACGTGGGAAAGAGAACCACCCTTCAGAAGCTCTGTATAATGATCTTTCCAAATCTAGTCAACTTCAACACACTGACTTGCTTTGTGTACATACTTTTCACAATATATTCATATATACAGTTTAGTTGAATCTCGATGTTTTCCGTAGGAGTAATCCTCCTCTGAAAAAAAGGCCTAACTGTTCACTCAGTCAGACTCAAACTAAGACACCTCTTCCCCCCCCCCCCCCCATCTCCTCTCCTTCTTACTCCTCCCACTCTCTTTCCCTGCACCCACCTCTGCCTGCCCCCCCCCCCCACCGTCTCTCTCTCTCTCTCTCTCTCTCTCTCTTACTCTTCATCACAGCGGACGGACTCGCCTCCCAAGCGCTGTTAAGGAATATACAAAACCAGCTTCTATTTTCATTCAATCAATAAATCAATTAAGTAATCAATCAATCAATTGACTAATTAGTCAGTCAATTCATTCATTCATTCATTTTGTCGTTCTTTCCTTCTCTTACTATCTTTGTTTTTCACCAAAAAGGAAGTCAGGTCATGTTGTTTATAGCCCAGCCGATCACGAAGGCCCCATCCTGTTCCAAGCAAATTGAAACTGGCGATATGTACACATTACCAAAAAAAAAACCCAAACAAACAAAAAACAAAAACAAAAAAGAGATAGAAATCCAAAAGCAATTAAAGCGCGCAAACTGAAAGGCCGATCTAGAACAATGTATATGGCCATCCACGATCACCAAAAGGGAGAGACTGTCAATTGCACCTCTATGCTCTTTAAAAAAAAAAAAAAAGAAAGAAAGAAAAGGGAAAAAAAGAGAAAGAAAGAATGAAAGAGAGACAGAAAGAAAAAAGACAATTCAGAGTATGGACCGGAACGGAAAGTCTAAAGTTAGAATTCTTTTGTCTGAGGATTGCGGTAAATGAAGTCCATTTTGGGATTTAATAACGTCTCCCAGGGACATTGGCTTTGATATACTAGAGCTCTCTCTCTCTCTCTCTCTCTCTCTCTCTCTCTGTCTCTCTCTCTGTCTCTCTGTCTGTCTGTCTCTCTCTCTCTCTCTTTCCATTTCCTTTCATTCCTTTTCTCAGATTCCTTTTTTCTTTTCTTTTTTTACTTTTTTTCTTTCTTTCTTCCTTCTTTCCTTCCTTTCTTTCTGTCCTTCTTTCTTTCTTTCTGCTTTTTTTTTCTTTCTTTCCTTATTTCTTTCTTCCTTTCCTTCGTTCTTTCTTTCTTTCGTACGTTCCTTTCCATCTGTCTGTCTGTCTGTCTATTTCTTTGTTCCTTTGTTTCATTCTTTCTCTTTTTCGTTTCTTTCTTTTACTCTCTTGCCCCGTCTTTTCTTTCTTCGCTGTTATCCTTTCCTGTTTTTCATACCCTTCTTCTTCTTTTTGGTTTATTCTTTCTTTCTCTCCTATCTTTCTTGTTTCTTTCTTCTCACTCTCTCTTTTCTTCTGTGTTTCCTTCTGTCGGTCTCTCTTTTTTCTTTCTTTCTTTCTTTCTGTCTATCTGTCCGTGTGTCATCTGTCCTTAATTCCTTTCTCTTTGTCTTTCTTTCTGTTTTTTTTTTTTCGGTGTGCCCTTTTTTTCTCTCCATAGTTTCCTTTGTTTTCTTTTCTTTCGTGCCATCGTTCGTTTCTTTATTTCAGTCTCTTCCTATTCTTTCCTTTCCGCATTTTTTTTCCTTCTTCATTTGTTTCTCTGTCTTTCTTTCCTTTGTTTGTTTGTTTCTCTCTTTCTTTCCTTGTTTTGTCTTGCTTATTTGCTTTTCCCATTCCATTCCTCCTTTTCATTTTCCTCTTGTCATTTGGTCATTTGTTCGTTCTTCTCTTTTCTTATTTCGTTTTTTTTTCCTCAATTGCTTTCTGTCTTTTCTCTTTCTTTCTTTCTTTCTTTCCTTCTTTTCTCCTTTTACTCCCCCCCCCCCTCCCCCCCCCCCCCCTTATACATCTCGTTTATCTCCCATTTGTAAATCAAGTTAGCACAAGGAAGGAAATATACGCATTCGTCGGTGCTGTAAAATGAAAAAAAAAAGCGAGATTAAATTCTTTTAAGAATCGACAGGGACTTGTAACTCTAAAGATATATTCGCTTCTTATTGTGTTTGACAAATGAATTCCGTAGTGTCTCTTTTTCTTTTTCGTTAGTTAATCAAGAGCGACTGGCTGGACACATAATCGGTCATTCTGAAGGGGCTGGTCCGAGCTGAGGTCCTTTGGTGCTTTCCCGGCTTCCCCAATAT
>CM065734.1:450737-458237 GCA_033310375.1 Conus canariensis
CGAGGACTCCAGAAGATCTACATCCCAGCCATCCAGACAGACCAGGGACACTTCTGCTGCACGGAACAAAAATTCAAAACCCACCGAGAATACCATTCGGTCGTGGGTAACTAAGCAACCACGCAATTTCGGACCAAAGAAGGCCCAAACAACCGGTACACGGTTTTCAACCCGAATTAAAGGGACGAACAAAACTGGACAATAGGGATTCGGCCAAAGCCCAGGCACGTTTCATACAACTGAAACTCTGACATTTCTTTCTTATAATGTTTGTGGCATCACCTCCAAGCTAAATGATTCTGACTTTATTTTGTATATTAGCAGATTTGATTTTGTTTGTCTTGTAGAAACCTTTACTGCAGAAATCTTTACAGTTGATGTTTTAACCAAGTTTACTCAGTACAGCAGTCCAGCAGTTAGGCTGTCTAAAGCAGGTCGCAAATCAGGTGGTGTGACGCTACTTGTTAGGAAAGATCTAGATCAGCAAGTTACAAGAATTGACTGTGAAACCGAAAACATTGTGTTGTTAAAACTGTCCCAATGTTTATTTAAGTCAACAACAGATGTCTTTCTGATTGCTGTTTATGCAGCGCCGCCACAGTCTCCTATATATAATATTTCACGTTTTGAAAACGGCATTTCAGCTGTAGAATCATGCATGTTGAATGTATCAGAAAATTTTGGAGACGTTCCATTCATTATATGTGGTGATCTAAATGCCCGAACTGGAAATGTACAACCCTACCATGTAAACGATGTTCAATATTTTCTAGAAACGCATCAAGATTCCAACTATGTAGAGTCAGCTACGAGAAGTTCAGAAGACAGAGAACTTAATTATCATGGTAGACTTTTCCTTGAATTGGGTGCACAGTTTAATCTATTCATTGTAAACGGCACAACTAAAGGGGATAGGTCGGGTAAATTCACGTTCATCTCAAATAATGGTTGTAGTGTGATAGATTATTTTGTCATCTCCACATCACTTACGTATGCCATACAAGACATGCTTGTTGATGAAAGAATTGATTCTCAACATATGCCCATTGTTTTAACCTTGAGGTGTAATGGTTATGGAAAGATAGAAAGAAAAGACAGTTTATGTATACAAAAACTTGTTTGGAATCCTGACTACTACGATATGTTTAAGGACAGCCTAATCAGACCCAATTCCATAACTGCTTTGGGAGAAGCCAAACGAATGATAAGTGTAGATGTTAATGTGTCCATTGCTGTGTTCAGTGATACTTTGACATTGGCTTCAGAATGTATGTTAAAACAACTTAAATTTGGTAGCTTCCCGAAAAAGCAAGTATGGTTTGACAAAGAATGCAGGACAACAAAAGCGTCCGTAAAAAGTTCGCTAAGAATCTTCAGACATGAGCGATCCAAAGCAAACTTAACTGAGTACTTGGAACAGAAGAAATGCTACGAAGATTTACTGAAAGCTAAGTCCGATATGTATAAAACTGGTCTTAGAGACAAATTATTGAATGCTACCAACGACTCTAAATTGTTTTGGACTACTCTTAAAAATGTCAGACATACGCAGAAGAATTCATTGGGGGACATTTCGAAGGAAGACTGGCGAAATCACTTTGCGAATGTTTTTGAAGCAACATTACAGCCACAACCATCGATTGTTTGTGAGGAGAATAATAATGTTGAACACCAAGTAATAAATAGCTTAAACTCGGTTATTACCCGCGAAGAAATCATCAATTCAATCAAACATTTAAAATGCAATAAGGCAGGTGGTCCTGATGGACTAATTCCTGAGGTATTCATTTATTCGTACACATGGATACTGCCTTATTTAGAAGAATTATTTAACTTTATTTTTACTTCAGGACAGTACCCAGATTCATGGACAGAAGCTATCATTCAACCTCTGTATAAACGTGGAAATCCTCATGATCCCAACAATTACAGAGGGATCTCTCTTTTGAATATATGTAGTAAACTATACAGCTATATTTTAAATAAACGCCTGGCAGATTGGATCGAAGATAAAGGAATCATTGGCGAGGAACAAGCCGGATTTAGAAAAGACCATTCCACAATTGATCATGTCTTTACACTTTGTGCTGCTATTCAAAAACATCTAGCGTGTAACAAAAAACTTTACGTCGCTTTCATTGATTTTAGGAAGGCGTTTGATCTTATTTCCCATGCTAAGTTATGGCCTATCATGCTGAAGAACGGAATATCGGGTAAAATGTTAAGTGCTATTCAAAGCATGTACAAGGTGGTAAAAGCGTGTGTTAGATGCGGTAGTGGTACAGGTCTGACTGATTTCTTTTTCTGCCAGAAAGGCTTAAAACAGGGTGAAATTACAAGTCCTCTGTTATTCTCAATCATGATAAATGAACTATCACTTGACATAATACACAACGGTAAACACGGTGTTCAGCTACACCCTGACATCGTTGAACTATTTATTATTCTTTTTGCAGACGATGTTGCTTTGCTTTCATACACAGTAAAGGGCCTACAACTCCAATTAGATTTACTGAGAAAAAATGCAGATTATCTGGATCTTTCGGTTAACCTGGAGAAATCCAATATTGTGGTGTTTAGAAATGGGGGCTATATATCTCGCCATGAAAAATGGTTTTATGGCAAATCTGAAATGGAAGTGGTAAACTCGTACAAATATTTAGGCGTATGGCTGACTACTCGTTTAAGATTCTCACTCGCCATGCAAAAACAGACAGCAAAGGCAAAACTAGGTATTGTGGAAATACTTAAAACGTTATGGAAGTTAGGAGATGTTTCCCCCTACATTTTCTTTAAATTGTTTGATGCCCAGATAAAACCTATCTTACTCTACGGATCTGAAATCTGGGGAATGTTCGAGCAAATGCATATTGAAAAGGCTCAGACATATGCGTTGAAAAGGTTATTGAATGTGGCGCCCAGAACACCAAATGACATGGTGTATGGGGAAACAGGTAGAGTACCATTAAGTATAGACGCAAAAACAAACGCTGTCCGATTTTGGATCCGCCTCACAAGAATGAGAGACAGAGAGAGAGAGAGAAGAGAGAGAGAGAGAGAGAGAGAGAGAGAGAGAGAGAGAGAGAGAGAAACAGGTGGGGGTGGGAGGGGAGGGGTCATCAAGAGAGAGGGAGAGAGAAAGAGAGAGAGAGAGAGCGCGAGAGACAGACAGACAGACAGACAGACAGACAGACAGACAGAGACACAGACAGAGAACACTGATTTCAAATAATTTCACTCAAACTTTGTACATTTGTTTTGCTATTTAATGTCCCTCTTTCTGATAGGAATATATTGTCTTTAACGCTTCAGGAAAAGAAAAGAAACTAAGAACGGAGGATATACAGAATGTTCAAAAACACCACACTTTGTTAGGCAATGTTTGTTTAAGCAAAGAAAAAGAGTAACCTGCAAATAACAAACATTGGGAGTGGACGGGAGAGGGAGGGTGAGGGAAGGGGAGGTGGGGGGCGGGGAGGGGGGGGGGTGCAGTCACTTTCTTCAAGCTTACCAAAAAAGTGACATTTTTGCCCCAAGTACCCAACCCCCTTCCTACCCTACCCCACCCACTCTCTCTCTCTCTTTCTCATTACCCCCTCCCCCCTCCCCCCACCACTTTGTCTCCTCAACACAGACATCGTCTCCTACCCTCAAGTCTTCTCCACCTTCCCCCTCCCCTATCTCTCTCTCTCTCTCTCTTCTCTCTCCTCTCTCTCTCTCTGTCTTCCTGTACTCTCTCCTCTACCCCTCCCCACACCTGCACACCCCCATCCCCAAGTCATTCATGCTTCCCTCTCAAGCTGCGACACGTAAGAATGGTAACAATGCTGTTATCAACGGGGCTGGAATTTCTCTGCAGAATGCCTGCCCTGCATTCCTGACCCTGCCTATCGTTGGTTGAACGGGAAGGTAGGTAGCACAGTAGGTGTGTAGACCTTAGCGCGCGCGCGTGTGTGTGTAAGAGAGAGAGAGAGAGAGAGAGAGAGAGAGAGAGTGTGTGTGTGTGTGTGTGTGTGTGTGTGTGTGTGTGTGTGTGTGTGTGTGTGTGTGTGTGTGTGTGCGTGAGAGAGAGAGAGAGACACAGAGAGAGAGAGATGGGGGGGGGGGGGGTGATAGAACACTTAGTGCCAGCGGTATTTCTTCAGAGGCATGACCTTTCTTCTGTCACCATGATTAACGGCTAGGAAGGAGGGGTTGGGGGTGCGGGGGTGGAGGTGGGGGTAGGGGTGAAGGGCGAGGTGGTCAGGTCAAGAGTGAGCACACTTTCAGATAGCCTACATCATATTTGAGGGTCTGGAACTATAATGCACAGCTCCGTCGTGTGGTAGGCTGGCCGTTCCGGCATCAATGCCAGAATCGAAAATGAATGAAAGAAAGAAAGAAAGAAAGAAAACAAACAACAAAACCCAACGGCTTCAGCAAGAGTAAATGCATTCTGAGAACAACAAATAAATAAATAAACGTATTCAGCAAGAGCAACATGCATTCTGAGAACAACAAATAGATAAAGAAATAAATAGGTTTAGTAGGAGTAACCTGCATTCTGAGAACATTAAAATACAGAAATAAAAAAATAAACGGATTCAGTAAGAGTAACATGCATTCTGAGAACAACAAATAAAGAAATAAACGGATTCAGTAAGAGTAACATGCATTCTGAGAACAACAACAACAGCAATAAACAGCAACAACAGCAGCAAATCCCGTGACAACTGCACGTAGAAAGAACAAATTCAACAGCAGCAAAACCACCACCAAGAACAAGAGCAACAGCCAGCAGCAGCAACGCTGCCAACGAGATAGCAACAGCATTAGCAGCAGCAAGGGCAGATGCAGCAGCAGATGCAGCAACGACAACAACAGCAACGCCTTCGCCACTTCTAACATCAACATTAACAACAGCAACAACAACAATAACAACAACGGCAGCAGCAGTAGCAGCAGCAAGAACACCCACGAGATACGAATAGCAAAAGCGGCACTTCACCATCATCAACAACAGCAACAATAACAACAACAGCAGCAGCAGCAGCAGCAGCAGCAGCTGAAGTTCAAAGAACAACACCAACAATAGCGGCAGTAACACGAGAAGTGGCAGTACGAGCAGTAACGACAATACCATCACCACCAACACCACCACCTCCACCACCTACAAGTGGTGTGCTTCAGGATATTTTTGTACTTTTTTTTTTGGAGCCTGTGGCTTCTTCATCCGAATTCAAATACAGACCTAGCGTCATCTGAGTCTGGCATTTGAGAAATATCATTTCCTCCGACATTTTCTGGGGAAAACACTCTGTCCTCTTTTGCTGTGTTCTCTTCAAAAAACCTTTCGCGCAAATGACCTTTGGAAGCTTTGTCAACATCTTTCAGGAATCTCTGTCTGTCTGTCTGTCTGTCTGTCTGTCTGTCTGTCTGTCTCTGTCCCTGTCTGTCTGTCTGTCTGTTTGTCTGTCTCTTTCACACGCACACACACACACGCGCGCGCGCGCACACCACACACACACACACACACACACACATACACACACACGCGCGCGCATACGTACAGACAGACAGACAGACAGACAGACAGACACACAACACACACACACACACACACACACACACACACACACACACACACATTCACACACCCCTCGTGTCAATTATACCCTATAGACTTTGGACACGACGAACGAGATTGTCCTCCACTGACCTGGGTGGGAGGCAGCCCACGTGACCACATGACCAAGACATGACCTGGAAGTGAACCATCCAGAAGGCATCAATTCACCCCCACCCCCCACTCACCCCCTGCTATCGCTGCGTGACAGTGAATGATCGCTTCACGAATGGACCTGAGGGATGACTTTGATCCTAATCCAAAAATAAAACTTGGCAACTCAACTAAGAATTATTGAAAAGGTTGATGGCATTCTGCCAAAAGGATAAAAAAAAAATTGAATTTCGGTTTGAAGATTGGCAAGATGTCTCTTGGCATTATGGCAACAACACCCCATCCGCTCTTTCCCTCCAATCCTAACGTTCGGTTTATTTACTGCATTGCTATATAGCATTTATTTTTTTAAATGTATACTGAAATAACGTTAACAGTAAAGTAGAAGCACCATAAATGCAAAAATAACAAATGAGAGAACAAAACCCAGACAAATCAACTAACCAACCAATGGAAAACATTGAACAAAATCAAAGTACCGGAGCTTACCAAAATTCCAGAGCCTACATAGTCTAGCAACTGAAAATGCATGGGCATACGAGTAGTACGCACAGATTCTTGAAAAAAAAAACATTCAAAAGATATACTCTTGTAAGTTATATCATCAGAAAATTGATAAAGAAAAAATAAGAAACAAAAACAAAAGCAAAACAACAACAAAACCTCCTGTGTGCATGTAAACCCTTGCAATTAGCAACCCTATAAACACTGGAACAACAGCAGCAGCAGATTACGAAGATAACTAACTAGCTAACTGCCTCAGTGTCTACCTAGGTTAGTAAGTAAGTAAGTAAGTGGGTGAGTGAGAGAGTGAGTGAGTTAGTAAGTATTTAACTAAGTAACTGACAAATGACTAACGAACAAACTAATGAACTACCGAAAAAAGAACAAATGAACAAACTAACTAAACCAACCAACCAACTAACCAACCCAACTAAACTAACTAACTAACTAACTAACTAACTAACTAACTAACTAACTAACTAACTAACTAACTAACCAATCATAGATCCCGATGAATAAGTGCATAAGTTTGGTATTCCCGACAAGGCCACGGAGAATTCAAAGGACAGAACGATCCTGGGGTCGCTGGTTCGAATACAGGCGACGGGGGTGGGGGGAGGGGGTGGAGGGGGGGAGGGGGGGGGAGTGATAAGGAAGGGGCATGACCTGGATAAGGTCCGTCCCCGTAGAGTGCAACAGGTGAAGGTTGAACCATTGGCATGAGAAGTCTTTCTTCTCCCAAGACCTTCCCTGGAGATGTCTTCCAGCGAACTAAGATCATTCATTACTCTCTGACTGAATTATTAGCTTTAACTTACAGATATATAATAATACTAATGAGATATTACCTAATGAGGTAGCTCCTGCATACTGATCAGAGTGCCAGCGTACTGGTACTTTGGCTTTGCAAGCTGAATGCTCGCTAGCAGACGCTTTTCACATTACGTCACCAGCTCGGTTTGGCTTGACGTGGCAACGTGGTGTCGTCTGCTACACCGTCAAGTACGCGTGGTGAAAGAAACACCACAAATCGCCGTTACAATGTGACTGAAGCCCTTGAATTGTTGAAAGCATGTGAATAATTTCAGGGCATAAAACCACTTAATGTATTTTTTTTGTTCATAGGGTGTGTACCACCCCTATTTTTACATGACACGCAAAATCTCATTTTCTTTGTCATGCATACTGTATTGCCAAATAAATAGAAAAATAACTTTGCTGTGTTTTTGTGGTTTCTCAATCATCTAAAAACTTGAAAAAATCACAAGTCTGTGTTT
>CM065734.1:463237-465737 GCA_033310375.1 Conus canariensis
CTGTTCCCATGTTTGACTGTCTATCTGTCTGTCTGTCAGTCAGTCTGTCTGTCTGTCTCTGTCTCTGTCTGTCTGTCTCTCTCTCCGTCTCTCTGTCCCTGACTCTCTCTCTCTCTCTCTCTCTCTCTCTCTGTCCCAGTTTCTCTCTCTCTCTCTCTCTCTCTCTTTTCTCTCTCGGGGGTCACGTGATTTGACACGAAGCGACAGGGCGCCATTTATTTCAGCTGCAGCAATTTCCTGCGAGAATGCCAGTTACTGGACTTCCAGCGACTGCGGAGACAGCCCTAAACGCCCTGCTGACTGAAAACTGTGTTTCAAGTTGGAAAATCACTGGAGAAGGCAGCAACACAGTGGTCGTTCTGCGACTGAAACCGGTCAGCCCAGTGTCAACAACAATGGCGGATCCTGTGCTGAACCGGAGAACGCAAGTTCAGTACAGGAAGAAGCCCCCCAGCCAGGTGCGACGAGATCAAGAAAGAGCGAAGCAGCAGAACAGACGTCTTGAACAGGTTGGTGCTGGTCTCGGTACCATTAGTGACGCCAATGAACTGGCCGTGCCGGACACCGAATCGGACGAACTCAGTACACAGCACAGTGCGGAAGAACACATCAAGCCGACCGGCCATGATTGTGACACATCGCATGTTCAGGATACGCTTCTGCCGTTGCATTCCGATCTGCCGGAGTGTAACATCAGGGACGCAGAAAACCACCCGTCGGACATTGACACAAGTCTGGAACAAGTTATAGACAAAATTGTCGCTGGTTTTGACACGGGAGTGGTTAAGGATTATGTCGCTACTCTGACAGAGCGACAGGTGCAGAGACGATTGCGAGATCCACACAGAAATCAAGCATTTCGGAAGGTCGTGTTCCATCAAACGGATGATGTGGGTGTGCTGCTATGTGAATCAGACGATGTCGTTCTGGAATATTCCTGCGATCCGTGTTCGGAGGACGATTGCTTATTCTGGTTTGTAAAGCAGGAGGAAAGACACATGTCAGCTGAGGAATGTGTTAAACTGGCCAGCCTACGGAAAGGAAGACGCATCGGCAACACGAAGCATGCAGAGACCCGAGCACGTGCTGTACGGCGGCTGCACGCTCTCCACGGATTGATCCAGTTCTACCTGGGGTGACGGTCATCTAGAAAAAAAAAAAAAAAAAGGACAGTGAACGTATACCAGTGACATTTTTTCGTTCTCGACTTTGTCATGTTAAGTGAAAGGAAAGGACATTGCTGTGGTTTCCATGTCAATGAAATTGAAATCGAGTCGCGTTTTGTTGTACATCGCGCCGATTTGCTTAATGGGCTTTACAGCCTAATAGCATTAAAATTTCGTTCGTTCGTTCGTTCGTTCTCTCTCTCTCTCTCTCTCTCTCTCTCTCTCTCTCTCTCTCTCTCTCTCTCTCTCAATGCTTTTCACATAGATTCAAACGGAAAAAAAAATAAAGGTTAAACAGAGCACATGCCGTGCCCCCTTAACCGCCCTCCCCCCGCCCCGCCCCCCACCTTACTCTCTGCCGCTCAACCTAGAGCGCCCCCTCTTTCCCCCACCCCCACCCCCAACCCCTCTCCACCCTTCCTCCCTCTTCCTAAATTCCATCTCTCCTGTCTGCCTCCGCCCCTTTTTATCACCCGATAAGCTTTCCTTGAAAAGGACAAATTCAAGAACATGGAGACAATCCCCCTTTAATTTCCCCCAGGGTACCCGAGTTGGACACATTAATTCATCTGCGAGATAAAAGTCACAAAGCTGCGAGAGACAAAACGAGACGTATGAAATCTACTGCCTTTGAGACCAGGCTTTGAAAAATCTACGAAACTGTCGGGACGCACGTTGGGCGGCGCGGAGTTTGTTGATAGCTTTGTTTGACGGGATAGGCCGGCTTTACTTTATCTGGCGGGCAAAGAATGCTTCGGCTGTCGCACGGCGATATCTATAGGCTGATATATGGTAGATTGAGGATTTATTGTGACGGATCCGGTTTTTAAAACACTGAGGATTTATTGTGAAGGATCCGGTTTTTAAAACAAACCATCGGTAGGTTTATGTAAATGACAAACGAGATATTTCCAGAGTGCAAAAGGTTTAAAACATGCAAAGAAGGTTTGAAACATGTAAAACACACACACACACACACACACACACACACACACACACACACACACACACACACACACACACACACAACAAAGGGCAACAACAACAAAACGAACAAACAAAAAACGAACTTTGATGAGTGGATGAATGAATGCCTTACGAACTTTGATGAGTGGATGAATGAATGCCTTACGAACTTTGATGAGTGGATGAATGAATGCCTTACGAACTTTGATGAGTGGATGAATGAATGCCTTACGAACTTTGATGAGTGGATGAATGAATGCCTTACGAACTTTGATGAGTGGATGAATGAATGCCTTACGAACTTTGATGAGTGGATGAATGAATGCCTTACGAACTTTGATGAGTGGATGAATGAATGCCTTACGAAC
>CM065734.1:478237-480737 GCA_033310375.1 Conus canariensis
ATGTGTCTGTGGAAAGCGTTTCGCTACCACCCGTGGCATGAAGATCCACAGAACAAAGATGGGATGTGTGAAGACTCATCTGAATGAGCAGCAGCGCACTGCATCAGCAGATAAGACGTCGGAAGACCAAGGCCAGGATTTAAACCACAGTGCCAAGGACATCCACGCTGTTGGTTCGGATGAGGAATTTGCACAGGCCCTCGATGCCAGGCGCCTGAAACTCAACCTGCCACGAGCAAACGAAACTGAAGATTGGGAGAAACTGGATGCAAAAATCGTCCAAAGACTCGATGCACTGATAGGGAAAAGCACCCTGGAACACAAACTAGCCTCATATGGGGACATTGTGTATGCCACATGTAGAGACGCCTATGGAGCAAAACTACCCAAAGAGAAAACACCTCCAAAGAAATCCAGACGCCAAGAAAAGATGGACAAGATCAGGGTCCAAAAGAAAAACCTCAAGATGCAAATGAAGACCGCACTGCCAGCTGAAAAACAAGGCTTGGAAAAACTGTGGAAAGACCTGAAAGAAAAACACAGCGCCCTCAGCAAAGCGGAATCTGCGAGGAAGAGGAAGAGCAAAAAGAAGAAGACACAAGAGCGCTTCTTCAGAGACCCCTTCCAGTTTGCCAGAACACTGTTTGAGCAGCCAAAATCTGGGACCCTAAGTGTGGACAAAGGAGTTCTTGAGCAGCATCTGAGGAAAACATACTCTGACCCACAGAGCAAAGCACCACTCGACATTCAAGGTCTGGTGTGGCCAACC
Organism: Conus canariensis; assembly: GCA_033310375.1. NCBI lineage: Eukaryota > Metazoa > Mollusca > Gastropoda > Neogastropoda > Conidae > Conus > Conus canariensis. Next base: position 479,007 of record CM065734.1, read on the forward strand.
AACCCTGAGGAACAGTTCAATGGCAAGCCTCCAACGTTGGCGGAAATCAAGAAGGTGGTCGACAAAGCCAGAGCCAAATCATCACCAGGGCCAAACGGAATACCTTACCAGCTTTACAAGAAATGTCCCAAGGTGCTGGAGTGGCTCCACAGGCTGCTGCGATCGGCTTGGAGAAACCAGAAGATCAGCGGCCAGTGGATGACGGCAGATGGTGTGTACATCCCCAAAGAGCAAAACTCAAGTGACATCAGCCAGTTCTGGCCAATATCACTACTGAACGTCGAAGGAAAAATCTTCTTCTCTGTCATGGCAGCAAGGCTGACCAAGTACCTGATGGAAAACAAGTACTTGGATGTGTCAGTCCAGAAAGGTGGCATCCCAGGCGTGGCTGGCTGTGTAGAACACGCCACAATGATCTGGGACGCAATCCAAAAAGCAAAAACAGAAAAGAGAGACCTGGACGTAGTGTGGCTTGATCTGGCAAACGCATATGGATCTGTGCCCCATGAGATGATACAGTTGGCTCTTGAGATGTACCATGTGCCAAAGAACATCCGCGACATGCTCAAGAAGTACTTCAATGGCTTCTCAATGCGGTTCTCTACCAAGGAGTACACAACTGACTGGATCAACTTGGAAGTGGGTATTGCAATGGGCTGTGCAATATCCCCAATACTGTTCGTGCTGGCAATGGAACTCATCTTGAAAGCAGCAACAAACAACGCGAGACAAACAGACCTTGGCGATGGATACAAGATGCCTCCTCTCAAGGCCTTCATGGATGACACTACAGTGATTTCATCCAGAGAAGACGAGACACGTCATGTGCTGGAGAGGCTGGACGACATAGTTGCCTCATCCAGAATGAAGTTCAAGCCAAAGAAATCACGGAGTCTCTCACTGAGGAAAGGAAAAGTGGCCGGATCTGTGGTCTTCAGTGTTGCCAACCAGGCCATTCCAACAGTCACAGAAGAACCAGTCAAGAGCCTTGGAAGATGGTATGATGATACGCTGAAAGACACACAAAGAGCAAAAGAAACCAAACAGATGGCGGAGGAAGGCTTGGAGACCATTGACCAGTGTGGGCTCCCTGGCAAGTACAAGGTCTGGTGTCTGCAGTTCATGCTGATACCAAAGCTCCTGTGGCCTCTGATGATATACGACATCTGCACCAGCATAGTGGAGGCAATGGAAGCCAAAATCAACAAGTTCACAAGGAAATGGCTTGGTGTCCCACCCTGTCTGACTGACATAGCGCTGTACTGTCGCCAAGCAAAGCTGAAACTACCACTGAAATCCATCCTGGAGGAATACAAAGCAGGGAAGATCAGACTTCAAAGCATGCTGGAGGACTCAGGAGACAAGGTGGTAGAAGCAATCAAGCCCCAGCTGAAGACAGGCAGAAAATGGAAAGTTCAAGAGGCGATGGATTCTGCAAAAGAAAGTCTCAAGATCAGAGAAATAACAGGACACACACAGACCAACAGACAAGGACTGGGGGTGACCAAAACTGAATGGTGGTCAAAGGCCAAAGGAAAAGCCAAAAGAGACATGATGATTCAGGAGATGAGAAAAGAAGAAGACCAAAAAAGACTCTAAAAAGCAGTCCAGCAGAGCCAGCAAGGGCAATGGACAACGTGGGAGAATGCACTCCAAAGAAGTCTCACTTGGAATGACATTTGGCGCATGGCCCCTCTCAGGATCAGCTTCATTCTCAGATCTGCATATGAC
>CM065734.1:485737-490737 GCA_033310375.1 Conus canariensis
TAGAGAAGAAGAAGAACTCTTCCTTTTTGAGGTCGCTTCCCCCACTTTACATAATTAGCTGACGCAGTAATTTTACTTGTTTATAGACTGATGACTTACTAACTTAATTAGCGTAAGATTAACTGACTTACTAATCTTATTTTGAATGATTTGTTTAAACACTTACTATATTTATCAACCGGCGTACTTATTTCTGTTTACTTACCGACAGACTAATTTTATCTGTTTGTTTAGTGGATATGTTAAGTGAGAATAGGGGACATAAATAAGAAACACGTGATACAACTCTTGCCTGTATAGTGAAATAATCACTTTCACATTAACTACACACGAAAGCACTATGTACGAAAGCCTTCCATTCATTATTTGTCTATCTCATTCAATTCAAAAGTCACAAAAACACATCCAGAGGCTTGCAATTCAACTCAAAACGCACTGTACATATGGCAGCCATCTTCATTTCTGATATCTATCTCTTGAAGAACAATTCTTCCTACCACCCCCTCCCATCACTTCCTGTCCTTCCCCCTCTCCCTTCCACCCTAGCTCCCACCCCCACGGTGCCCCTCTCCCCCACCTCCGTTCACAGCTGACTTGCGTGTCAACATAAGGTTAGTGTTCCGTGCACAGCAATAGCATCACGCGGGGAGGTGAGGGTAAGGACTCTGCCATGGAACATCTACAAACTTTTCCTTTATCGTAACGATATAGCTTAGCTTTAACGTTTTTGGTTTGTTTGGTATTAAAGACGTAAAATGTCAAATCTTGTGCGTTGCGTGCATGAATGATCATTTCGTGTATATGGCATTCTGTATGTTCAAATGCTAAACGTACCAAGTCCTGTTCATGGGAGAGATCTTTTTGGTCATGCTTTTGTACTTTAAACACACTGTGAAGTTCTATTACGTACGTTAAGGTAAAGACAGATGCCCTTGAAACATTTTCTGATAATATTGCATATTTACTGTTATGTGTTTCACCCTCGCTGTTCATTCTCTCTTTGTAAGGCAGAAATTATTCCAGAGAAACATTGATCAGGTTTATTTGATGTTAAACGATTACACACACACACACACACACACACACACACACACACACACACACACACACACACAAGTACAGAAGTTAAAATGGCCTGGGATGTCTTTGTGGTGGGGGGCCTTTCCTGCCTAAAGCACAGGCTACGTGCACAGGAGGTTGAACTCACCGAAGAAGCAACAAACTTGTGAATGGCGATGACACGTGCCCTAGATCTTCGATCAGTAGCAGGTGTGTGCATCTAACACCGGAACACGGTGTAATGCAGGCGGAAGGATTAATCATTATGTGGGAAAGAAAGAAGGATAATCATTATGTGGAAAGAAAGAAAGAAAAAAAAAGACGACGCCGAGACTTCATTCCTACAGATCTTAAATAAATGTTAGCGAACCGCCCAGAGCAACATGGACAAACGAGTCACAAGACAAAACACGACGCGTTTCGACCTCTTAGGTCTTCTTCAGGCAAGACACAAACAAATAGGACAACGAAAATTCACTTAGCTTTAATCGCTTCAGAGTTCAGTGCAAGGAAGGCGTGAGTCGTTATGTTGCTCTGGGCGGTTCGCTAACATTTATTTAAGATTTGTTTAGATTTCCGCCTGCAGTCGTCTCACTTTGCATCTAGATTCATTCCTACAGATTATCTGCAATTCCCTTTCTGTTCTAGATGCTCAGATATGCTTGTGACAGGAAGACAAACAAGTGATTGCACTGCACGAACCACATGAATAACCAAGTGAGCATTGCTCATGTTACTATTCATTTATTATTCGGGCTTGCCCAAATTTGAGTGTCATGAAGCCTTGAGCACAGCGCTATCTTTGGTTCAATGACGTAATCTGACTCTTTCTGTTACCAATCAAAACGAGGTCTCTCCAGTGAGGCAGCCGGTCTTTCTTTTAAGGCGGTAAATAGCCAGCCAGACACCCAGCAGAAAAAGGCGGTAAACAGCCAGCAGACACCAAGCAGAAAAAGGCGGTAAACAGCCAGCCAGACACCAAGCAGAAAAAGGCGGTAAACAGCCAGCCAGACACCAAGCAGAAAAAGGCGGTAAACAGCCAGCCAGACACCAAGCAGAAAAAGGCGGTAAACAGCCAGCCAGACACCAAGCAGAAAAAGGCGGCAAACAGCCAGCCAGACACCCAGCAGAAAAGGCGGCAAACAGCCAGCCAGACACCCAGCAGAAAAAGGCGGCAAACAGCCAGCCAGACACCCAGCAGAAAAAGGCGGCAAACAGCCAGCCAGACACCCAGCAGAAAAAGGCGGCAAACAGCCAGCCAGACACCCAGCAGAAAAAGGCGGTAAACAGCCAGCCAGACACCAAGCAGAAAAAGGCGGTAAACAGCCAGCCAGACACCCAGCAGAAAAAGGCGGTAAACAGCCAGCCAGACACCAAGCAGAAAAAGGCGGTAAACAGCCAGCCAGACACCAAGCAGAAAAAGGCGGTAAACAGCCACCAAGCAGAAAAAAAGCGGTCAACAGCCAGCCAGACACCCAGCAGAAAAAGGCGGTAAACAGCCAGCCAGACACCCAGCAGAAAAAAGGCGGTAAACAGCCAGCCAGACACCAAGCAGAAAAAGGCGGTAAACAGCCAGCCAGACACCAAGCAGAAAAAGGCCTCTCTACAGTTGCATACAGGAGAGACCTTCTCTCGCATTAAAGACAACAAACAGCCATTTGTTTGTCCCCGGACCAAGGTATTCCGGCACAGGTCCATTGCCCTTCTTCTTCCTCTCCCAAAGGTAAAGTTAAGAAAAAGACTGGAACAGGCCCACTGCCCTTCTTCTTCCTCTCCCAAAGGTAAAGTTAAGAAAAAGACTGGAACAGGCCCACTGCCCTTCTTCTTCCTCTCCCAAAGGTAAAGTTAAGAAAAAGACTGGAACAGGCCCATTGCCCTTCTTCTTCCTCTCCCAAAGCTAAAGTTAAGAAAAAGACTGGAACAGGAAGCATTAGACAGGAAAAGGGAGAAAAATAGGGAATGGTAAAACTAGAAGGAAAGTAGTAACAAACAGGACAAGGTATGAAACCTTGTCAACAGCCAGGTAAAGTAGGCAACACCGGAAAACTTTCTTCAGGTAAAACAACTGAGGAGGGTAGGCTAAAAGGAGAACAGATAAGAACATGTAGAACATATATAAGAACATGTACAAACGGTATGAAGAAGAAAGTGGGAAAAGTGAAGAGAAAGCAGAAGGCAAAAGAGATGTAGAAAGATGGAAAGGTGGAGAAATGTAGGGAACATCAGAAAAGGGGGGGGGGGGACAAATTAGGGGGAGTGGGTGGGACAAATTAGGGGGAGTGGGTGGGACAAATTAGGGGAATGGGTGGAACAAATTAGGGGAATTGGGTGGGACAAATTAGGGGGATTGGGTGGGACAAATTAGGGGGATTGGGTGGGACAAATTAAAGGGAATGGGTGGGTGGGACAAATTAGGGGGAGTGGGTGGGTGGGACAAATTAGGGGAAATGGGTGGGTAGGACAAATTAGGGGGAATGGGTCGGTGGGACAAATTAGGGGAATTGGTGGGACAAATTAGGGGGAGTGAGGTAAATTAAAAGGTAAGAAAAGTGAAAAAAAGATCAAAAGCAAAAGGCATTAAAGCTAGCAATTTGTAGACAAATGTAAGAGAAAGGCACCATTTGTTCAATACATCTTTGACAATTTTTTCATTTTTACATCTGCCAACAAATTTGCTAACTTTCTGAAAAAGGTAAACGCTAAAAGAAAAAAAAAAACCCCACTCTTTCTGAGACTCTTCCTCACACAACATCGAAGACTACAAACAGTCCCCCCCCCCCTCCCCCCATAAACTCAAGTCGAGTCTTTGCAACTGTAATGAATCTCTTCCCAGCCTTTCTAAAATTCGTTGTTGAGTCTTGAAAGATCCTTTCATCCTCTCCGACCATCTTTCTGCAGCTCCGGAACCCATAGGTGGCTGTAACCTCAACCACCCTGTATTCCTGAACTTCTTCTCTTTTCTTTTTTAAGCTCTACACCACTGAAATCTGATGGCAACGACATGGTTCTCGCCCAAGTTCCCAGGTAGCCGATTGCTTTGCCAAGAATACCACAAATAAAGAACTGTCCAGACTGTCTTCCCCAGCAGATCTGGAAACCATAGGTCAGAGTTGCGTCGAAGATCTCTGGCAACATGACTGAATACAGAAACGGACAATAAACTTCTTTTCAGATCTGTTCAAAGCTTTAAAACACACACACACACACACACACACACACACACACACACACACACACACACACACACACACACACACACATGCGTTTCTACCCTTTCTGCCATCAGTGGTGACGAAGAAGAAACAGGATTGTGCTGGATACATACAGGCCAAACCTGTAACCCACATTCGTGTGTTGTGATAGGTGAGGAGGAGCAGTGCTTCATATGGAATGATAAGCCACACACTGTGAACCGTGTTCTTCCAGAGCCGTGGGATTTGCAGGAAGACAGACCCATAGGATTGAGGAATCCTTAAAGACCTCGTCCAAAGATGTTCCACTCGATGTGGGTTTTTCAGTTGGGAAAGAGGTAAATATTTGATCAAAGCTTTTGGAAAAAGATCCGATTTCAAGCGTTTTGTTTTCAGGTCTGATATGATATTTTAAAGACATGTTTATATGGAACTGATTTTCACACAATAACAACACTAATAGGCCCCCTGCCGTTGGCTCGGCTAAATACAACATGAAAGAACCTCATTGACACAACGAGCAATAAGCACCAGTCTAGTTCATTAAGCACAAAGCAAACGATTAATTAATGATCTACGCACGTCAGAGAGTCATCGGCACTTCAAAGACAGCCCTGACATTATCCTATGAAGAACCAACTAGGCGTGACTCCCTAAAACCCATAACCAGTGACGCCTGTCACACAGTGCATATCGGGAATCACGTGCGAAGCAACTGTCAATCAGTGATGCCGTGACAACGAAACGAAA
>CM065734.1:495737-498237 GCA_033310375.1 Conus canariensis
CAGGACAGTGCCCCTGTCTTCACATGGCAAAGATGACCAGACAGGACAGTGGCCCTGTCTTCACATGGCAAAGATGACCAGACAGGACAGTGCCCCTGTCCTCACATGGCAAAGATGACCAGACAGGACAGTGCCCCTGTCTTCACATGGCAAAGATGACCAGACAGGACAGGACAGTGCCCCTGTCTTCACATGGCAAAGATGACCAGACAGACAGCACAGTGCCCCTGTCTTCACATGGCAAAGATGACCAGACAGGACAGTGCCCCTGTCTTCACATGGCAAAGATGACCAGACAGGACAGTGCCTCTGTCTTCACATGGCAAAGATGACCAGACAGCACAGTGCCCCTGTCTTCACATGGCAAAGATGACCAGACAGGACAGTGCCCCTGTCTTCACATGGCAAAGATGACCAGACAGACAGCACAGTGCCCCTGTCTTCACATGGCAAAGATGACCAGACAACCAGGACAGTGCCCCTGTCTTCACATGGCAAAGATGATCAGACAGGACAGTGCCCCTGTCTTCACATGGCAAAGATGACCAGACAGGACAGCGCCCGTGTCTTCACATGGCAAAGTGCCCCTGTCTTCACATGGCAAAGTGCCCCTGTCTTCACATGGCAATGTGCCCCTGTCTTCACATGGCAAAGTGCCCCTGTCTTCACATGGCAAAGTGCCCCTGTCTTCACATGGCAAAGATGACCAGACAGGACAGTGCCCATGTCTTCACATGGCAAAGGTGCCACAGTCAGTCCCTTCACAGGTCGGATCAATGTTTCGGCGTCACTGACGGTGGGAGAGTATTCCCTTCCTTTTCCCCTTTGGTCATTAAACCCCGGCAAACCCTCCACACTCCCCCCCCCCCTTCCCCCAGACAACACCTCTATGATGGATACCTCTCGGTCAATAACCCTCCCCCCTTACCCCCTCCGGGCAATAACCTCCCCCCCTCCACCCCCACTATCCCGGCCCCTTAGTCAATAATTCCCTACTTCACGGTCTACTATTTTCCATACTTGCTAGGGCAATACCCCCCCCCCCCTCCCACTCTCCCTGTGACGATGTTTATCCGGTCAATACTCCACTATCCCCACCCTCTCTCCCACCCCTCCCTTTGCCATTCACCAATCATCAACAATAACGACAGGACAAGCTGCTTCGACATAGAAACATTACAAAACTTAAAACCAGTAAACAGAAAAAAGTCAAACGCATTGGCATTTACACGTGCAAATATACATCGTTGTGGGACATGGTGACTTTCACTTAACCAAGGGATTTTCAATGATATTTTTTTAATTGAAAAATTGATAAAAGCAAATGTGTTGTATCTTCAGACGCTTAGGCACATGCATGTATGGTTTAGTTGCCAGAGAGAGAGAGAGAGAGAGAGAGAGAGAGAGAGAGAGAGACAGAGACAGAGACAGAGACAGAGAGACAGAGAGAGACAGAGAGAGAGAATTATTCTTTATTTTACAACGGTAAATTATTGGCATATTTAACCGATTTCATTTTGCTGTCACTATACTACTGAACTAGTACTATATGATGCAACGTTCGCATCAAAACATGGTTACACGAACAGTCACAAACCATAAAAAACAAACAAACAAATAAACAAAAAATTCCATCAGCACGAAGAGAGAAGCATGATATCAACAGTAAACAGTAAACAATTAAAACAAAAAGCAGGAACAACAACAAATGTAATCAAAGAGAGAGAGAGAGAGAGAGAGAGAGAGGAGAGAGAGAGAGAGAGAGAACAGAGACAGAGAGAGACAGAGAGAGACAGAGAGAGACAGAGAGACAGAGAGTGCGTGTGTGTGTGTGTGTCTGTCCGTCTGTCTGTATGTATGTGCGTGTGTGTATGTATGCGTGAGTGTGTATGAGTGCGTGTGCTCATGTGCATGTGTGTTTGTGCTTACGCTTTGTAAGGCGTAAAGCCTAGAAAAGTTATGGGCGATTCCTCTAAGGCATTGAAGGATCTCTCTGTTGAAGGATCTCTCTGTAGTCTTCAACACCCCTAGCCTTTCCTTATGCCTCTAAGGCGTTGAAGGATCTCTCTGTAGTCTTCAACACCCCTAGCCTTTCCTTATGCCTCTAAGGCGTTGAAGGATCTCTCTGTAGTCTTCAACATCCCCAGCCTTTCCTTATGCCTCTAAGGCGTTGAAGGATCTCTCTGTAGTCTTCAACATCCCTAGCCTTTCCTTATGCCTCTAAGGCGTTGAAGGATCTCTCTGTAGTCTTCAACATCCCCAGCCTTTCCTTATGCCTCTAAGGCGTTGAAGGATCTCTCTGTAGTCTTCAACATCCCCAGCCTTTCCTTATGCCTCTAAGGCGTTGAAGGATCTCTCTCCAGTCTTCAACATCCCCAGCCTTTCCTTATGCCTCTAAGGCGTTGAAGGATCTCTCTCCAGTCTTCAACATCCCCAGCCTTTCCTTATGCCTCTAAGGCGTTGACGGATCTCTCTCCAGTCTTCAACATCCCCAGCCTTT
>CM065734.1:503237-513237 GCA_033310375.1 Conus canariensis
CAAAGAAAGAACCACGCTCCTAACATGTGTTGTTCAGCCTCTCTTCATGCATCCTTCTACCATTCCATCTGTAAGCTGAGTGTCTGGAACGTCGGGGCCGGTGTAATGGTGTGGTAATCACTCCATGCTCTAAAAAATCACCCCCAAGCGGGTGAGAGAGCTAGAGGGCACGTGCCCGCCAAACCCTTCCCTCTCGTGCAGTAAATCCACAGTGGGGTCCTCCTTCGCTCCCAAATCCCCCTTCATCCTCTATATTCTCAAAATGTCCAAAGCGACAAAACAGAGCAATGAAAGCACGAGTCACCTGAATTTGAAAGGGGCAGAGACAGCGGTGGGCGATGGTGGGTGGGAGGTGCAGTGGAGTGATTCTGGACTCAGGCTACAACTACTCCCCCTCCTCCCTCCCTCCCTACCCCCCCCCCCCCCCACACACACACACACACACAATCTCCACCCCGATCCAAAACCATTCCTCGGTGAGTAATTCGAGACAGGATCCAGACATGTCTCATAGAGTGAATTATAGGCGCGTGGTCGTGCCCCTTCTCCTCTCAGTATGACATGGGTGGGTGAGTATGGGCAAGTGCCCTTTCGTTCCCGCCAGGGAGTGACTTCAGGACTGGGGGAGACTGCGGCACGTTACACCGGGATTCGGGTTGAGTAGGCAGCTGATTGTACAGACCAGGCCACACGCCACCAGTAGCATTTCGCAGCAAATCACTATATAATCCATGTAAGCGTTGGGAGGATTAGCATAGTTTGAGCCAGCGTTTGATAGCAAACTGATAAGTGATCAAAAGAACAACCTCCACCAATTATTTGATTTGTTTTTTTTTTCTTATTTCCATCGATGGCATCATTCACAATCTTCAAGTGCATGACCTTTCCCTTCACTGACGTCACATTTCAGGCCTTCACACTCACCCATGACCCTATCGTTGCGCCAGGAGGTCGGTTCCCCCCAAATAGTCTCATGCCTTTGACTTCAATCTGTCTGCTTGGAACCACCTGGCTTGTATCTTGACGGCTATAATTATGAAAGAAAAAAAAAGACCCAGAAGAATCAACTCTCAGACACAATCTAATTTCTCAAAACAGTCCAACAGCGCCAGTCTATAAATACTCGACTCCTGAAGCAAGACCTTGGGGCATTAATTTTTGGTGTGCGGCCTTTTAGTGTTGACCATTTCTCACGGGCAGACAGTACCAGTAGGGGCTGTTTCATTGTCTGCTCCACAAAAACTGTCAGGTTCCAAGCTTTCTATTGGTTCCAGGATTCTGCAGTCCGCATGACACTGGTTTCCGTTTCACTCTTTCAGTTCAATGTCTGAATAGTCTCAGAGATGGCGTTGAATGTTGCCGAAGACTTGTTTTTTTTTATTTCAGGCTCTGCAGAACAGCAGTTTTCTCAATGAGAAAGGTCGCAAGAGTGAAAAACGGTCCTGTTTAGCATCACGGACGATCAATGAAGGGTGTGGGAAATTGTATTTTCCGCGTAAATCACCAAACCTTAATCTGACCTTGACCTTTATCCAGCTCTCTAACCCTAAATCTCGAAACCTTAAACAAACAAATAGGTCAATCAATCAATCAATGAGTGAATAAATAGTAATGAAAAAAACAAACAAACAAAAAAGCAAGAAGAAGAAGAACAACAACAACAATAACAACGACATTAATGATGATAATGATAATGATAATAATAATAATAATATAATAATAATAATAACAACAATGATGACAAGAAGAAGAAGACAAAATCCATCGTGATGATCTGTCTGTTCTTCTTGCTGATAGTCTGTAGTTCATTCCTTGTTTTCTGAAGAGGGAAGATGTTGTAGACGACCAGTAACGCTAAAAGAATCTGGTTTCATTCTGCTGCCTTCATTCAAAAGCCGACTCGGACGGTGATGTCGACGTCTCGTTAGCCAGGTGCTCACAATTAAGGACGAGGCCAGGGTGTCCCCATCGTGGAGTTTCCACTAGTTATTATCAGGTTTTATAACCGTACCCGATTTTTTTTTTTTTTTTTTTTGGGGGGGGAGGAGGACAGGGGGACGAGGTGGTCAGATTTTCATAAACTAAATGAGATAAAACACACACACACACACACACACACACACACACACACACACACACACACACACAACTAACAAAACAAAAAAAAAAGGAGCAGTAACTCAATCTCGGCATATTTCGTTCGTTTGTTTCCAAATACTGTTCTTTTAGTGTAGGTATAAGACCAAGGGTGTCCCTGCATATATATATGGTGCATGTAGATTTGGCGGAAAGGTAAGTAACTCGTGCATTTCCCTCGGAACAATGGAGCAAGTGTATGCCCGCCGTATCTTTGTTTGCTTCTATTTGTTCGCTTGTTGGCGAAGATATGCTATATTCTTCTGGTTGTTTGGTTTCAAAGAAAACACCCCCTGCTCTCATGCTGTATTCATCTTTAATGACGTCATCTAACCGGGACAGCGCCATTTGTGAGAAACGGATCACCTCAGCACAAGTTAAAACAAACACAGAATAAAAAAAAATGTTTTTAAACAAAAAAGAAGACTAAACGGAAGAAGGAATGAAAAACTATAGAAGGTTTGCATGCGGAAAATCTTCCTTTTTTTTTTTGTTTTTGTCGGCAGATAGCACACCACTAAAAACATCAATCCCTCTTCTATGGTGTCTCTCGTGCCAAGGCGTCCCCACGTTTCTGCCTGCAGCATATCCATTCTTCGACTATATGATGATTCTCACATAATCATCTATGTGATGATTCTCACATATCATACCGATACGAAACACAAAAACTACGTGATCTATTGACAACTCTCTTCGCCCAATGGGAGCTTTAAATCTTCAGTCCGGGTTCTCATTTGCATTCAAGTTCGACAGGTCGAAAGAAGAAAAGACATGGACCAGAAACATAAAAAGGGAAAGGGTGAGGCGGGGTGATGGGGCGAGCGGTGGGGGGGGGGGGTGCGGGGTGAAGGAGAGGGGAGAAAGGAGGAAGGCGGGACTTGACAAAGAAGAAGGACGGGAGGAAAGGGATGAGAATTCGGAGAGAAGTGAGCGGGGGCGGAAGTGGGTGGAGGTGAGGGGAGGGTGGAGGTGAGGGGAGGGATGGAGGGTAAAAAAAAAAAACCCAAACCACAAGACAAAACGATGACAGGGAAATAATGCCGTTTTCGCACGAGGCTCCGTCAGAGCTGGCAATGAAAACAGCATCAGAATCGAGGTTCGGAAGGGACAAAAGCAAAGCGAAACGGACAGGCTCACGTCACAATCATGTGACGTCCGATTTGCATAATTGTTAAACAGCGGCTTGGCACGAAACAATAGCAGAAGGAAACGGACACCGCTATGGCCCGTACATGTCCCTGTCCCTCCGCCATTCCACTGGATTTGCATGAAGAGATGCGGCGGATTTGACTCAGGGGGGTGGGGGTGGGATGGGATGGGATAGGGGTGGGTAAGGATGAGGGTCATCTGGAAGAACAGGGTGGTGGTGGTGGGAAGAGAATGGGCAGGAATTGTGGGGAGGACATGGGAGTGGGTCTATCTGTCGCTTAATCAAAGAGGGATGGACATTAACTATACATCGTTAGTCGTTTGAAGAGAGTCTGGGTTCCTTGTAAAAAAAAAAAACAACCTTTGTAAGGGTGTGTGTGTGTGTGTGTGTGTGTGTGTGTGTGTGTGTGTGTGTGGTGTGTGTGTGTGGTGTAGCGCGGTGTGCGTGCTCGTGTGCGCCTCTCCCTCTCTCTCCCCCTCTCTTTCTCTGTCTCTCTCTGTCCCTCTGCCTCTGTGTCTGTCTGTCTGTCGGTCGGTCTCTACGTATGTGTGTTGTGTGTGTGTGTGTGTGTGTGTGTGTGTGTGTGTGTGTGTGTGTGTGTGTGTAGTGTGTGTGTGTGGCGCGCGCGCGCGCGCGCGCGTGAGTACGTGCGTGCGTGCGTGCGTGCGTGCGTGCGTGTGTGTGTGTGTGTGTGTGTGTGTGTGTGGTGTGTGTGTGTGTGTGTGTGTGTGTGTGTGGCGCGCGCGCGCGCCGCGGGCGTGTGTGTATGTGTCTGTGTGTGTGTGGCCGATAGGATTTTAGCGCCCTGGTTGAGTAGGTCGAAGTCATGTCATAGGGAACCGAAGGACCGACATAAGACCAAGGAGATTAGTAACGGTTAATTGATTTACAGTGTCTCCCTTTGTCGCTGTGTCAATGACCTCCAGGCATCTTCTCTGTCTGTCTGTCTGTCTGTCTGTCTGTCTGTCTGTCTGTCTCTCTTCTCTCTCTCTCTCTCTCTCTCTCTCTCTCTCTCTCCTGTATTCCTATTCGTATCTTTAAGAGCGCAAGCTGTGCATGACCGTATATGTGTGTGCGTGCTCTCTCTCTCTCTTTATCTCTGATCTTTGGAGAGAGAGAGAGAGAGAGAGAGAGAGAGAGAGATGTGGTGTGTGTGTGTGTGTGTGTGCGTGTGTGTGTGGTGTGTGTGTGTGTGTGTGTGTGTGTGTGTGTGTGTGTGTGTATCATTTAATTGTTCTAAAATCGTCTGTACGTTTTGAATTTTACATTTCTCATTAGCATAAATCATCCTCACAGGGACAGATTGAAAAGAATAGACTATGTATGAAATCTTAATCCTTGGTGGAATAGGGCCTTTTTCGTATTAACTCTCTCTCTCTTCTCTCTCTCTCTCTCTGTTCTTACAACACACACCACACACACACACACACACACACACACACACACACACACACACACACACACACACACACACATTGACTCTCTCCGTCTCGACCATTCTCTGTCCTCTCTCTCTCTCTGTGTCTCTGCATCTCTCTGTTTCTCTCTCTGTCTCTCTCTCTCACGCGCGCACAACACACACACACACACACACACACACACACACACACACACACACACACACACATACACGCATATACACGTACACAAACCACCACCACCACCACCACCACCACCAAACCACCACCACCAAACCACCACCACGACGGCTGGCATCTACCACCACCACCATCTCCTCTAAATGCTAAAAGTGGCAACAGATTCTCCGTCACAGATGTAAAGAAGTCAGCGTCGGAAGGGGAGTGGGGGGGGGGGGCACAATGTGGGACGGTGAAGCACAGGGAGTGGGGGACGGAGGAAGGAGGGAGGAGGGGACGAGGGGAGGGGGTGGGGGGGGTGGGAGAAGGTCGGCTGCGTAAGATGAAGATTTGCCGACAATGTAGGAAACCATGTCACCGTCGGTCGTTGCCCTTTTGTGCCTGTACGGAACAACGGAACAAGTGTTTGGCCGCCGTATACACACATACATACATGCTTTCTTACTTACTTACTCACTTTACCCCAACATACTCGCAGAATCGTGAAAGGAAAATCACAGTGTTAGGTGCATTCACACTGACCCGTACACACACACACAGACACACAGACACAGACACAGACACACACACACAACATATATATATATATATATATAGTAGATAGAGAGAGAGAGAGAGAGAGAGAGAGGGGGGGGGGCAAAAATCTACAGTCTAAAGTTTCCAGCACTTTAGAACAATCGACATTTTCCTTTGAAAGTTTCGTTTTCTTCCTTGCGTTTCTTTTCGTTTTTTTTTGTTTTTTTTTTCTTTTCTTTTCTTTTTTTTCTTCAATCGCAGCTGTCCCTTGCGTCTTTCATGACCTGGTCTCTTCTCTGTCTTTCTTTCTCTATTTCTGTTTTCCTGCTCCGTATTTCGGTCACTGGATGCTTAAAGAAAGGTTAAACGTATGCAAAGAGGTTGATCACATTGAACTAGGTTAAGCATATGTCAATGAACTGATACAGAGCTAAAGAGCAAACATTAAGGGGGCATTGTTCTGAAGCGCGGGGAACGGGGGGTGGGGGAGGGGGAGGGGGAGGGAAAGCACTTCCTCATTTTTGTTTGCTCTTCTGGATTTTTTTTTTCCACTTAACTGCAATCTCCTCTCTTCTCTCTCTCACCTTTCTACCTTTTATTGTTAGATATACTGTGCCTTGGAGGAGTTACTAACAGAAGACTGAAATATCAACAGTTGTTATCCATACCCTGCCTGTCCCCTCCTTTGTCCTCATCCCTCCTATACACGCATCTCTTCTTCTTCCCCCTCCACGGGCAAACGCCCCTTACTACCCCCCCCCCCCTCCCTTCTCCATCGTCCACAAGATCTGTTTGTTCACTGTGTAGATGAGGCAGTCGTCTGGACCCAACATGCCATCAAATAAACACACGATGACCATCATCAGTCATTGACTATCAGAGTTTGTTGGATACGCCTAATTAAGAGAGAGAGAGAGAGAGAGAGAGAGAGAGAGAGAGAGAGAGAGAGAGAGAGAGAGAGAGAGCCAGGCAGGCAGCAGGCAGGCAGGCAGACAGACAGACAGACTGACGGACAGACAGACAAACAGACAGAGACACACTGAGTGACAGACAGACGGACGGACAGACAGACAGACGGACAGACAGCAAGACAGAGGGAGGGAGGGAGAGAGAGAGAGACAGAATTAGGAAGGAAGGGAGAGAGAGATGAAAATCTTTTAGTCACAAGGGTAATAGATATGCAAGAAAATTATACTTCCCGTGTCTGATACCTTGTCCCTTCAGGGACTAGGGAAACGAATACACGATCAGTTAGTTTCACAACATGCGCTATACAATGTATAAATTGAGTATAATAAGAACACAAGACACACATAGACACTGCACCACATACCAACACACAGACACACTGACACAAACATACAGACACACACACACACGCGCGCGCGCGACACCACACACACACACACACACACACACACACACATTCACACGCATTCACACACACATTCACACACTCACTCACACACACACAACACACACACACACACACACACACACACACACACACACACACACACACACACACACTGATTCACTCTCACACTCACAGAGCTGCAGCAACAACAGCTACTACAGCTACTGCTGCTACTGCCGCTGCTGCTGCTGCTGCTGCTGCTGTTGCTACTGTTGCGACTTGTGTCCTCTCTCACACAGCCCGGCGGTAGGTCAACCATCTTCCACTGATATTCATTCACCTCTGTCTCTCCCCCCCTCCCCTCCCCGAACCTCACCAGCCGCTGAATCATCTTCACAGCGATGTTGACTTTACAATAAATGAAAAAAACATAAACAACGTCTAACTCATCATCAGTCTCTGCTGCTCGCACCAACACGCTGCCCGCAAACACCGCCAGGGATGAGAAGGAGGAGGAGGAGGAGGAGGAGGAGATGGAGGAGTGGGAGAAGGAGCAGGGGGAGAAGGAAGAGATGGAGGAGGAGGAGGAGGGGGGAGGAGGAGGAGGAGGAGAGGAAGAGGAGGAGGAGGAGGAGGAGGGGGAAGGAGGAGGAGATGGAGGAGTGGGAGAAGGAGCAGGGGGAGAAGGAAGAGATGGAGGAGGAGGAGGAGGGGGAGGGAGGAGGAGGAGGAGGAAGAGGAGGAGGAGGAGGAAGGAGGGGGAGGAGGAGGAGAGGAGGAGTGGAGAAGGAGCGGGAGAAGGAAGAGAGGAGGAGGAGGAGGAGGAGGGGAGGAGGAGGAAGAGGAGGAGGAGGAGAAGGGAGGGTAGGAGAGGAGGAGAGGAGGGAGGAGAAGGAGAGAGGATGAAGGACGGGGTGAGGGGAGGAGGAGGCAGGGAAAGCGTTGTGGAGGGCGGGGGGTGGGGGTGGGGTAAAGTGGTGTGGGTGGTGTGGGAGGTTGGAGGTTAAAAAAACTCAAGTGAGACCCAGACATGATGGAGGTGATGATGTGTTTCATCTTCAGCCACTGTGATCAGTCTTCTGTCTGTGCGCTTGTCTGTCTGCCTGTCTGTCTCTCTGTCTGTCTGTCTGCTTGCATCTGTCTGTCTGTCCGTTTCTCTGTCTGCCTGTCTGCCTGCCTGCCTGTCTGTCTGTTTGTCATCTGTCTGTCTGTCTGTCTCTTCTCTATCGTCATAGATCTCACTGTCATGACCAGAGCATGGAGAAGGGGACAGGTACAGTATGCTGGCATAGTGGGCATGTCCGAGGTGATGCTGGACAGAAAGCCAGAACACAAATAAACACGAAACACGGTGGAGGAAACCACTCTGAATTAATAATACATGCTGCGAAACGGACTCTCTCTCTCGCTCTCTCTCTCTCTCCTCTCTCCCCCCCCCCCAAGTCAAAGCATCTCTCTCTCTCTCTCTCTCTCCTCTCTCTCTCTCTCTCTCTCTCTCTCTCTCTCTCTCTCTCTCTCCCTCTCTCTCTCTCTCTCCCGAAATACTTCTTGTCGTGTTTTTTTTTTTTATTCCTCTGCTATGTGTGTTACGCCTTCAGTCAGGGGATTTGGCGTATACTGAATGAATCATTCGTAATCGTAATTGTAATCGTATTCTCTCTCTCTCTCTCCTCTCTCTCTCTCTCTCTCTCTCTCTCTCTCTCTCTCTCTCTCTCTCTCTCTCTCTTGCCGAAGCAATTCTTGTCATATTTCCTTTATTCCTTTGCTATATGTGTTAACCCCGTCAGTTGGGGGCTTTGGCCTATGCTGAATAAATTATTCGTATTCGCATTCGTATTTGTATTCTCTCTCTCTCTCTCTCTCTCTCTCTCTCTCTCTCTCTCTCTCTCTCTCTCTCTCTCTCTCTCTCTCTCTCTAGCAATTACAACCACAACAGTTGCAGTTTCGATTTCATCAAGGAGAAGTCACTGCCTGTGGATTAGTCAGTCCACTATATATATATATATATATATATATATATATGTATTATATATATATATATATATATATATATATATATATATAGAACACCACAGCTGATTAAGGAATAGGAAGGACCACAGAGAGTAGGATTCACAGCTGGAGGAAGAACTTTGTCAATGAAGAAGTGTAGAAAAAGCAAAGAAGAGGAAGACAGAAAGAAAGAAAGGCTGGACCAGCGGGTTGTGGTCAGGCAAACATTCAACGTGGGCGTTCTGAGTGAGACCCTCTTCCCAACATCAACTCTTACTAGTACTAACACTGCTGCTACTACTATTGCTGCTGCTGCTGCTATGCTACTACTACTTTTACTGCTGCTGCTGTTGCAGCTTAACTACTACTACTATTTATACTGCAGCAGCAGCAGCAGCAGTACCTGCTACAACTACTACTACTATTGCTGCTGCTGCTCCTACAGCTACTATTACTACTACTGCTACCATTGTTGCTGTTCGTGCTGCTACAATTATGATTACTACTACGTCTACTACTACTACTACTGCTGCTGCTACTGCTACTACTACTACTACTGCCCCTGCTGCTGCTGCTGCTGCTACTGCTGCTACGTGGTGTTACTACTGCTGCTACAAGCAGGTGTCACTACTACTGCTGCTGTTGCGTGGTGTTACAACTACTACTACAACTACTACTGCTGCTACTGTTGTTCAGTACTTCTAATAACAGTTGCTGCTACTGCTAATGTACTTAGTGCTGCTGCTATTGCTTCTGCTACCGCAATACAATGATTGCAGTCTGGTTATCTATGAGGAAAACTAAACGCCGAACATTTACAGGAAAAAAACCTCATCAAAGAAAACGGTTGTTAGCGATGGCAAATTGACGTTCAAGAGGTCCCAGAATCAGAGTGAATACATAACGCAACAAACTGGCAGCTAGGGTTATACATTATTCAGCAGAGGGAAATATATGATGATGCCGTGAAATGTGAAATCAGGTAGTTCACCAAACCTTCAAAGGAGATGTGTAGGACGAGGAGAGAGAGAGAAGAGGAGAGGGAGGGAGGAAGAGAGGAGAGAGAGGAGAGAGAAAGGAGAAGAGAGAGAGGAGAGAAGGGACAAAGGATGAAATAGGGGTAGTGCAGAAGATAGTAGTAAGAAGGTATCTGATGATGTTTGCGTATACAGACAGACCATGAGCGAGAGGACGGACAGAGAAGAAAGAGAGAAGAAGAAGAAGAGAGAGACGAGAGAGAGAGAGAGG
>CM065734.1:518237-525737 GCA_033310375.1 Conus canariensis
CATGTGTGTGTGTGTGTGTGTGTGTGTGTGTGTGTGTGTGTGTATGTGTGTGTGTGTAGGGAAAGGGGGGGGGACTGCTTCGTCTAATATTCTGTGTGTGCATGTGTGTGTGGGAGGGGGGGGGAGGAGGAGTTGTTACATAACTGCTTTGTGTAATGCTGACCATGTTCTGGCAGTTGGTAAGTTCTTCTTGTCACCATCTCGGCTTTAATGTGTGGCATTCTTCTCACCACCCAGTATATCCACATACAACAACCTTTATACCAGTACAAGTTGCTTTAACTGACACCACAACAACAATAACAGTGACAACAAGAAAACTGCTACAAATAAAACCAACTTTAAACTCTGTTGAAACAAATGTTTTGAATAGTGTTGATCTTGCTTGATTCTACAGCTAAAACAGTGTCTTTTTTGGATATTAGTTGGAATTGTTTTTTTTTGTTTGTTTGTTTGATTCTATAGCTAAAACAGTGTCTTTTGTTGGATATTAGTTGGAATTCTCTTTTTTTTTGTTTGATTCTACAGCTAAAACAGTGTCTTTTTTTGGATGTTAGCTGGAATTGTCTTTTCTGTGTTTGATTCTGCAGCTAAAACAGTGTCTTTTATGGATATTAGTTGGAATTGTCTTTTTTTTGTTTGTTTGATTCTACAGCTAAAACAGTGTCTTTTTATATTAGTTGGAATTGTCTTTTTTGTTTGTTTGATTCTACAGCTAAAACAGTGGGTTTTTTTTGGATATTAGTTGGAATTGTCTTTTTTTGTTTGATTCTACAGCTAAAACAGTGTCTTTTTTTATATTAGTTGGAATTGTCTTTTTTTGTTTTGTTTGATTCTACAGCTAAAACAGTGTCTTTTTTTGGATATTAGTTGGAATTGTCTTTTTTTGTTTGATTCTACAGCTAAAACAGTGTCTTTTTTGGATATTAGTTGGAATTGTCTTTTTTTTTTTTGCTTGATTCTAGAGCTAAAACAGTGTCTTTTTTGGTTATTAGTTGGAATTGTCTTTTTTGTTTTGTTTGATTCTACAGCTAAAACAGTGTCTTTTTTATATTAGTTGGAATTGTCTTTTTTGTTTGATTCTACAGCTAAAACAGTGTCTTTTTTGGATATTAGTTGAAATTGTCTTTTTTGTTTGATTCTACAGCTAAAACAGTGTCTTTTTTTGGTTATTAGTTGGAATTGTCTTTTTTTTTGTTGATTCTCAGCTAAAACAGTGTCTTTTTTGGATTATAGTTGGAATTGTCTTGGTTTTTTTGGTTGATTCTACAGCTAAAACAGTGTCTTTTTTTTGGATATTAGTTGGAATTGTCTTTTTGGTTTTTTTTTTGGTTGATTCTACAGCTAAAACAGTGTCTTTTTTTTATATTAGTTGGAATTGTATTTTGTTTTATCCCGTTCCTTACCTCCTACCCCCACCTCTTTTTTTTTTTAACTTTAGGGTTCTTCCGTCCATCAAAAGACTACTGAGGCAAGACTGGGACTGAAAGGGAGGGGGAGTATGAGAGGGAAAAGAGTGTGGGGGGAGGGGGGTCAGTGAAAGAAGGAGTGGAGGAGAGGAGGGAAGGGACAGGAGAGGAAGAACAGAATAAGGGAGGGAAGGAATATTGGGGAAGATCAAGACAAAACGTAGAGCATGCAAGGAAGTGGGGAACCTGGAATATACTGGAAGCATGCAAGGAAGTGGGGAACCTGGAATATACTGGAAGAATTATGACTGATCGTCATGAAACCCGGGGGTAGGGAGAGCCAGGAGTAGGGACCAGGGCTTGGTGATAGCTCTGGAGAGGGTGAGGAGGTGGGAGGAAGTGGAAGGGGGAGGGGGGAGGGGTAGGAAGGGAAGGGACTGCAGAGAAGGAGGGAAGAATTCTGTTCAGTGACACGCTAGAGACAGAAGGAAACAAAGGGAAGGAGGGCGGTGGCCAGGAAGAGCGGGGGAAGTTGGGATGGGGTGGGGATGGCGGACTGGGGGTGTGGGAGAGCTCTGGAACCCAGGTCTATGGCCTGGCGTGACCCAGTTCCGCCGGTGATGTACGTGACCTAAATTTGTCTGTGTGACCCCGCTGATCGATACACAGTTTAAAAATATCCGACCGATCAGCGTTCGGTGATATGTTCGTGTCTTTCATGTTGGGTTTGATGTTTTACTCTTTGACATGGCTCCTAAACGGGAACATTGGAGTTATTTTGGCATAATAAGCACTAAAGCAGAACCTGATTACGCATCTACTGTTTTCTCTCCCCCCCCCCCTCTCTCTCTCTCTCTCTCTCTCTCTCTCTCTCTTCTCTCTGTGAAGGGAGGGGTAGGAGGTATTGATGTAATCTTTTCTCCCTGTTATCATCTCTGCTTTAATGTGTTACATCCAGGTCAAACCCCACATATGTTGACATACAGACAAACAACCTTTATGTCAATACAAGGCGTTTTACCAACAGCAAAAATAACAATATCCAATGGCAACAAGAAAGCGACAAGCACAGCCAACACTATAACTCTTTAGAATGAAAGTTTCGAGGGATATCGATCTTGGTCAGTCTATACAATTACAGTCACTTTTTTTTTCTTTGATATTCGACAGAATTTTCTTGTTCTTCCTCTTTCTGCCTTCTCAAATTCCTTCCCATCTCCGACCTCCTCCATCTTAGAAATATCCCCCCAACTTAAAAAAAGGTATTTCTTGTTTTTGTCTCATATCTCAATAGCCATGACCCAAAAATTCACCCAGTCAGAACAAGAGATCTGTATGCACAGAAATGGACATTGGGGAGAGAATGGAACAACAGCAAAAACAACAAAATTATAGCAATACAGCGATGATATAACAGTAACAATAAGGGTAGTGAATCCATGTTAGAATAAACTCAAAAACAGTTACACATCTCAAGAAGGAAGAAAGAAAAAAGGTACAAAAGACGAGCTTATTTACCTGACAAATAAATAACAGAGACGATTGAGGTAGCTATTTCCCCCTCCCTTTATTCGTGTATTTGATTTATTTGCCAAAGCGCCAACGACAGAATCAGCATCATCTGTTACCAGGGGACAGAATCGGGCGTCCACCTTCGGCGAGAGGATTTTTACTGATGGAAGTGCGAAGTGAGAATGGTACTTTTGTCAAGGATTGTATCTATTCCGGGAATGAACGCAAAGGGAGGATCTTATTTCCACATTTACCACTGAACATAATCGTGAACTTTAGACAGTGTTTTGCTTAACATCAGTCACACCATTCAGTACTCGGAATGTCTGGTCATTTCTCTGTTAACACATGCCTCAGCCGTGAGTCTGATGGGCAATGCCATTCATTTTTATTTTCGCTTGAAGGGGTGTAAGGACTTTAGTTTTAGATGATCATTAAATAGTTTAGTAATGAAGTGTTACTCTGTGTGTGTGTGTGTGTGTGTGTGTGTGTGTGTGTGTGTGTGTGTGTGTGTGTGTGTGTGTTTTGTGTGCGCGTGCACGTCCGTGTGTGCATGCGTGCGTGCGTGTGTATGTGTGTGTGCTTGTGTGCGTGTGTCTGTTCCAAGAAAGAGGGGATCTGTTCTTTTCCACTTAGTTTAATGTGTACATGTAATACTAAAATATTGTAGTCATAAGCAACTCTGCGCGGGCGCGTGTGTACACACGCATGTGTGTGTGTGTGTGTGTGTGTGTGTGTGTGTGTGTGTGTGTGTGTGTGTGGTGTGGTGTGTGTGAGAGAGAGAGAGAGAGAGAGAGAGAGGGATGGCTTTGGTGACGACTGAATTTTGCTTCCATGTTGAAAACTCATAAGCGTCTCTGCGTGGGCGCGCGTGTACACGCGCATGTGTGTGTGTGTGTGTGTGTGTGTGTGTGTGTGTGTGTGTGTGTGTGTGTGTGTGTGTGTGTGTGTGTGTGGTGTGTGAGAGAGAGAGAGAGAGAGAGAGAGAGAGAGAGGGCTCAAGTGACAACTGAATTTTGCTCCCATGTTGAAAACTACCCTTCCACCCTCTTCGATAAAAGTCCACACAACAGAAGTTCCCTCAGTGAAAGTCCATGCCTCAGAGAGAAATGCCAGGCCAAACAAGCCATTCCTTCACACTCCTCGACAGTTCACCAGACCACAAAACCTCGTAACGATCCCTCCACCACAGTGAGCCATGGGCCATCATCCTCCAGCCATCAAAAGACTGCTAAAATGAGACGGAGATGGAGGGACGGGGGTGGAGCAAGGAGTAGTGGGGAAGTGATTGAAAAAGAGGGATGGAGGAGAGGAGAGAAAGCAGGGGAGAGAAAGACAGAATGAAGGAGGGAAGGAATGTTTGGGAAGATCGAGACAAAATGAGTAACAGTTCAATGAAGTGGGGAACCGAGAATGAAATCAAAGAATTGTGACCGATTAGCAAGAAACGAAGGGGGAGGTAGAGGCGGGGATGGGAGACAGGGGGAGGTTATGGCACTGGACAGCAGAGAAGCTGAGAGGATTCAGAGGAGGAAGGAGTAGAGACAGGGATGACGAGGGAATGCGGGGGCGGGAAGAAGTCTGTTCACGTGACCCCTGTGGGAGAAGAAAAGAAGAAAAGGGAAGGAAGAAATTGGCTGGGAAGAGCGGGAAGTTGTGTTGGGGATGGGGATACGGGGGTGGAGATAGGGGGGTGAGGGAGGGAATGTGGAAGAGCTCTGGAACCCAGGTCTATGGCCTGGCGTGACCCAATTCCGACGGTGATGTATGTGACCTAGTTCTGTCCACGTGATCCTACTGGTCAATACAAAGTTACAAACACCCTGTCGTTTGGCGTTCAGTAACGTGTTCGTGTCTTTCATGATTGATTTCATGTTTCATTCTTTACCATGGCTCCTAAACGGGAAAATTGGAGTTATTTTAGGGTAATGTAATGTGCGCTAAAGCAGGGCCTAACTGTGCATCTTCTGTTCTTTTCCACCTCATTCTCTCTCTCTCTCTCTCTCTCTCTCTCTCTCTCTCTCCACACACACACACACACACACACACACACACACACACACACACACACACACAGTGTATGTATGTGTGTGTGTGGTGCGTGCGTGTGTGTATGTATATGTGTGTGTGTGTGGTGTGGTGTGTGTGTGTGTGTGTGTGGTGAGAGAGAGAGAGAGAGAGAGAGAGAGAGAGAGAGAGAGGAGAGAGAGAGAGAGAGAGAGAGAGAAGTGAATTTTCCCTCCTTTAAAAAAATATCCCCTTCCCCATCTTCAGTAAAAGTCGTCTACGCAAAGGTTCACTTGGCGATATTCCACTTGTCCTAAAGTCCATGTCTCCGAGAGCCCAGCTCAGACCACAAAACCTCACAACCATCACTGCGACACTGATTCACACGGTATTCTCTTCCATCCATCGAACGACTGTTAAGATGGGACAGGGATGGAGGAGGAGAAGTGGGGTAAGTGAAAAAGGGGGTGGAGGACAGTGGGGAAGGGAGGGGGGAGGAAGAACAGAAGGAAGAAGGGATGGCATGTTTGGGAAGATTGAGACACAACGAGTAGGACACAAGGAAGTGGGAAGCCAGGAATATAAACAAAGAATGATGACCAATAACAAAGAATGATGACCAATAACAAAGAATGATGACCAATCGACATGAAACCCAGGAAGATGGAAAGATGGGAATAATGGTCAGGGGGAGATGATGGTGTTATCGAGGGGGAGGAGGTGGGTGGATCAGGAAGGAAGATGGGGAGTGAGAAGCGAGAGGAAGGAAAAGGATGGAAGAATTCTATTCATGAGACACGTCAGTGAAGGAAGGAAAGAAAAAGAAAAACAAGAGTAGTGTAGGGAAGAGCGAGAAGTTTTCTTGGGTGTGGGGACTTGGAGTGGGGTGGGGGGTGGGGGTGGGGGAGAGTCTGGAACCCAGGTCTATGGTCTGGCGTGACCCAAATCAGCCTGTGATGGAAGTGACCTGGTTGTGTCTGAGTGATCCTACTGGTCAATACAAAGTTAAAAATAGCTTCACATTGACCTAGTTGTGTCTGAGTGATCCTACTGGTCAATACAAAGTTAAAAATAGCCTCACATTGACCTAGTTGTGTCTGAGTGATCCTACTGGTCAATACAAAGTTAAAAATAGCCTCACATTGACCTAGTTGTGTCTGAGTGATCCTACTGGTCAATACAAAGTTAAAATAGCCTCACATTGACCTAGTTGTGTCTGAGTGATCCTACTGGTCAATACAAAGTTAAAAATAGCCTCACATTGACCTAGTTGTGTCTGAGTGATCCTACTGGTCAATACAAAGTTAAAATAGCCTCACATTGACACTAGTGTTGGTTGTCTGATGTGTATATCCTACTGGTCAATACAAAGTTAAAAATAGCCTCACATTTAGCGTTCTGCATCCTGTTCATGTCTTTCTTTTTGTACTTTTTATTCTTTGGCATGGCTCCTAAACGGGAAAAATTGGGAGTTATTTTGGCTTAATGTGCGCTAAAGTAGGGCCTAATAGCGCATCTACTGTTTATTTTACCCTCTCTCTCTCTCTCTCTCTCTCTCTCTCTCTTCTCTCTCTCTCTCTCTCTCTCTCTCTCCTCTCTCATGAACGACTTACATAGTGCCTTTCATAATTATTCTGACATTTTAAACAGCTGTTCCTGTAAGTTGTTGTGTATCACTTTTATATTGAAGGCCAGTTTAAAACAAAACTGACAAAGAAAGAAAGAAAGAATCCAAAACGTGCACTCAGTGATTATTCCATTTCTCCTCTTTAAAAAAAAAAAAACTCTCTCCATCTGTCTGTCTGTCTGTCTGTCTGTCTGTCTGTCTCTGTCTCTGATGAAGCCCTCTTTCAAGAGTTTCACTCCTCCACTTGTCGATTATTTGATTTATGACGTTACCATGTGCTAGTTCGCGATGTTGAATTCAACGAACTTTAATTGGCGACAAAAGAATGGAAAACAAGTGTCATGATGAACCCACTTACTTTGAGAAAAATTACTCTCTCTTTCTCTCTCTCTCTCTCTCTCTCTCTCCCCCTCTCTCTCTCTCTCTCCTCTCGTACGTGTGTGAGAGAGAGAGAGGGGGGAGACACACACACACACACACACACACACACACACACACACACACACACACACACACACACACACACAAGAGCCTTGGTGACAAATGAATTTTAACTCTGGGTTAAAAACTACCCTCCTCCCCCTCTTTAATGAAACTGGTTAAAAACTACCCTCCTCCCCCTCTTTAATGAAAGTCCACTCCAGTAAGTTTACTTGGCGAAATTCCACTCGCGAAAGTCCACGTCTCCAAAAGAAATGCCCGACCCAACAAGCCATTGTTTACCCCCCCCCCCCCCCCCCCCCCACACAGTTCATCAGACCACAAAACGTCGAAACGGGCATTCTCTTCCACCTTCCCAAAAGCTGCTGAAACGGGATGGCGGGTGGGGGGGGGGGGGGGGGGGGGGGAGTGGGGGATGGAAGAAGGTGGTGAGGATGGGGAAGGATGAGTATTGGGAGGGTGAGAAAGATGGGATGAGGAGGGAAGGGGGGAAGAGAGGGGAGA
>CM065734.1:541532-556532 GCA_033310375.1 Conus canariensis
CGACAGATTGACAGACAGACAGACAGACAGAGACAATATAGTGGTATAATGCTGGGTCAGGTGGCGGTGAGGGAGGGGGTGGGCTGGGGAGGGGGGGACTGGGAGAGGGGGAGGGGTAGGAAGAAGAAGAAGAAATCATCCACACAGTGAGTTATCGCACATTCTGTCAACAGAACAGTTTCCCTGTCTCCCCAAACAGTTGCTGCTCGCTTGATGTGTCTACAACAAAAACAGTATTCTCGCCCGATGAGCAGTCCACACACAACCTGCTGAGTAAGTGAATCAACACGTCCGCAGCCTCCAAGGTACTGTTCAGCGAACAGCCATTTTTTTTTTTTTTTTTTTTACGTATTTCTCCTCACCTTTTTTTGTTTGTTTGTTTGTTTGTTTTTTTCTTCTGCCTCGTTCTTCGTGTTTTTCTACCTATTTCCTGCTGCTTCCGCTCCCTCCCTCTTCCCTCCCCCCCCCCCCCCCACTTTCTGCCTCCTCCTCCCCCCCCCCCCCTTTTTTTTTTTTTTTTTTTTTGGTTGTTTAGCTTTATCTAGCTTTTTCCATACTTTTCTTACCTGATATCTGCTTAGTCCTGTCCTGTATTACTTGTTCCCCCATCTTGCCCCCCCCCCACCTCCCCTCCCTACCCATCCCCCCCTCCCCCCCCCCCCCCCCCACCACACACACTTTTTTTTCTTTTTTTTTAACAGCTGTTTTAATCTTCTGTTATTTCTTGACCCGTTCCGTCTTTTTTGTTTTCATAATACTTAAGCTTTTTCTGTTGTTGTTGTTTTCTATCGATCTACTCCTGCCTGGTTCTATTTTAACCTGCCAAAATATATGTATAGTTCGAGTGAAAAGAATGGCTGGCTGGGCACAGAACAAGCCAAGTTGGGAATGAGGTCGCCTGCAGAAATCCCTCAAAAGACCAATGAAATGACTGAGTGGGTGGGAGTTCTTTTGATCTATTATCGGTTTGATATCGATACATGGCTCAGATTTATGCTGCGCTTCAAAACGCCACACACACACACACACACACACACACACACACACACCTCTGTCATACATGATATTGGACTACACCCAGCGGGAACTAATTGTGGAAAGTCGAAAGTATGAAGAGGGCGGAAGGGGGGGGGGGGGGAGCTTGGGAGTGAGCAGGGAAGAGGGAGGGGGGGGGGGGAGGAAGGGAGAAGCCCAGGCGAGTAGGACAAGATCGAGACCTTCTGGAAACCGAAAACATGGGCAGGGATAATAGCAGTAGCGACAGGAGAAACAAAAACGAAAACGAGGAAGGAAGGGACGGGGCTCGTGATTGGAGGGATGGAGGGTGGAAGGAGGGGAGGGTGGAGGGAGGGAGGGGAGGGATGGTAGGGGAGAAGGGAGGGGGGGAGGAGAAGGGGGCGGTGGAAGAGGAGACAGCGAGAAGGAAAATGGGGATGAAGCAGGGTAAAGTGGGATCACCGCGCTACAAGAGGAGCAAGCCCGGTGACATAAGAGCGGCTACACACACAGAGAGAGAGAGAGAGAGAGAGAGAGAGAGAGAGGCTTTCACCTTCCTGACGACCACATAGGCTGCACACCAAAAATTGATGCGCCACCCCTCGCTTAATAAGAAATCGAGTATTTATAGACAGGCACAGTTCGATTGTTTTGAGCTTTTTTTTTTTCATTGTGTCTGAAAGTTGATTTACCTTCTTTTCTTTCATATGGCCATCATGGTATATGCCAGAAGGTTGGTTCCACGCAGACAGATTAAAATGAAAGGAATGGGACGATTGGGATGGAAACACCTGGAGCAAAGATAATGTCACGGATGTGTGAGAAGGCCTGAACTGCGACGTCAGCTAAGGGGGAGGACATATCTTTGAAGATTGTGAACGGTGTCATCGGAAGAAATCCCCCCCAACCCCCCCCCCCCCCTCCTCAAAACAAAAATGAAATGACTGGTGGAGTGTTGTTATTTGGTTCATTATCAGTTTAATATCAAACACTGGCTCAAACTCATGCTAAGCCTTGGTGATGTGGAGCAAAATCCAAATTGTGGTGTGTTGCCACCACAGGCATGGGTGGGGTGGGGGTGGGGGTGGAAGTGAGGGCACCACTACACTCCCCATGGCCCTCTTCCTACTCCCATCCTCCCCCCCTCTCTCTCTCTCTCTCTCCCCCCCCCCCACCCCCGCTTCCCATCCCCCTGCCCCCTCTCCTCTCCTCTCCCTTCCCCCCTCTCGATAGCCCCACAAACTTCTCGCTGTCAGGGGTCATCTCCCCTGAAGTGGCCGATGATGGATCATAACTCACTAGATGGCGCTTACGGCCGGTCTATCAAAATGGCGCGTGGCATTTTGGAAACCGAGAGAGAGAGAGAGAGAGAGAGAGAGGATTAGGGGGTAGGGGTTGGGGAATTGGGAGATGGCTTACAGACAAAAAAAAATGTAAATGGGCTACAATAATATTGCTGGTATTTGTTAATTCCCGTTGTCTTTCCACTGCTTGGAAACCAATCAAGATAGTTCTTTGATGCTGTTGATTTTCTTTGATGTTGTTGATGTTCGAAGAGCAGACAGGCAAGCCAACAGACAAAATGGCGCACTGTGATGGCAGAACAGACAGAACGCGCAGACAATGGTGGCAACAGACAAAATGGCCAGACAATGGTGATAACAGACAAAATGGGAAAACAATGGTGGGTTAACAGACAAATGGGAAGACAATGGTGGGTTAACAGACAAAATGGCCAGACAATGGTGGCAACAGACAAAACGGGCAGACAATGGTGGCAACAGACAAAATGGGCAGACAATGGTGGGTTAACAGACAAATGGCCAGACAATGGTGACAACAGACAAATGGCCAGACAATGGTGGGTTAACAGACAAATGGCCAGACAATGGTGGCAACAGACAAATGGCCAGACAATGGTGGGTTAACAGACAAATGGGCAGACAATGGTGGGTTAACAGACAAATGGGCAGACAATGGTGGGTTAACAGACAAATGGCCAGACACTGGTGGGTTAACAGACAAATGGGCAGACACTGGTGGGTTAACAGACAAATGGGCAGACACTGGTGGGTTAACAGACAAATGGCCAGACACTGGTGGGTTAACAGACAAATGGCCAGACAACTGGTGGGTTAACAGACAAATGGGCAGACACTGGTGGTTAACAGACAAATGGGCAGACAATGGTGGGTTAACAGACAAATGGCCAGACAATGGTGGGTTAACAGACAAATGGGCAGACACTGGTGGCTTATCAGACAAATGGGCAGACAATGGTGACAACAGACAAAATGGCCAGACAATGGTGACAACAGACAAATGGCCAGACACTGGTGGTTAACAGACAAATGGCCAGACAATGGTGACAACAGACAAATGGCCAGACAATGGTGGGTTAACAGACAAATGGGCAGACACTGGTGGGTTAACAGACAAATGGGCAGACAATGGTGACAACAGACAAATGGCAGACAATGGTGGGTTAACAGACAAATGGGCAGACAATGGTGACAACAGACAAATGGCCAGACAATGGTGGGTTAACAGACAAATGGGCAGACACTGGTGGGTTAACAGACAAATGGGCAGACAATGGTGACAACAGACAAATGGGCAGACAATGGTGACAACAGACAAATGGCCAGACAATGGTGGGTTAACAGACAAATGGGCAGACACTGGTGGGTTAACAGACAAATGGGCAGACAATGGTGACAACAGACAAATGGGCAGACAAAGGTGACAACAGACAAATGGCCAGACAATGGTGGGTTAACAGACAAATGGCAGACAATGGTGGGTTAACAGACAAATGGGCAGACAATGGTGGGTTAACAGACAAATGGCCAGACAATGGTGGGTTAACAGACAAATGGGCAGACACTGGTGGGTTAACAGACAAATGGCCAGACAATGGTGGGTTAACAGACAAATGGGCAGACAATGGTGGGTTAACAGACAAATGGCCAGACAATGGTGGGTTAACAGACAAATGGCCAGACAATGGTGACAACAGACAAATGGGCAGACAATGGTGGGTTAACAGACAAATGGGCAGACACTGGTGGGTTAACAGACAAATGGCCAGACACTGGTGGTTAACAGACAAATGGCCAGACAATGGTGGGTTAACAGACAAAATGGCCAGACAATGGTGGGTTAACAGACAAATGGGCAGACAATGGTGGGTTAACAGACAAATGGGCAGACACTGGTGGGTTAACAGACAAATGGGCAGACACTGGTGGGTTAACAGACAAATGGGCAGACAATGGTGACAACAGACAAATGGGCAGACAATGGTGACAACAGACAAATGGGCAGACAAAGGTGACAACAGACAAATGGCCAGACAATGGTGGGTTAACAGACAAATGGGCAGACAATGATTTGTTAATTCCCGTTGTCTTTCACTGCTTGGAAACCAATCAAGATAGTTCTTTTGATGCTGTTGATTTTCTTTGATGTTGTTGATGTTCGAAGAGCAGACAGGCAAGCCAACAGACAAAATGGCGCACTGTGATGGCAGAACAGACAGAACGCGCAGACAATGGTGGCAACAGACAAAATGGCCAGACAATGGTGATAACAGACAAAATGGGAAAAACAATGGTGGGTTAACAGACAAATGGGAAGACAATGGTGGGTTAACAGACAAAATGGCCAGACAATGGTGGCAACAGACAAAACGGGCAGACAATGGTGGCAACAGACAAAATGGCCAGACAATGGTGGGTTAACAGAAAATGGCCAGACAATGGTGACAACAGACAAATGGCCAACAATGGTGGGTTAACAGACAAATGGCCAGACAATGGTGGCAACAGACAAATGGGCCAACAATGGTGGGTTAACAGACAAATGGGCAGACAATAGGTGGTTAACAGACAAATGGGCAGCACAATGGTGGGTTAACAGACAAATGGCCAGATGGTGGGTTAACAGACAAATGGGCAGCACAAATGGTGGTGTTAACAGACAAATGGGCAGCACACTGGTGGGTTAACAGACAAATGGCACAATGTGATAACAACAAATGGGACATGTGATAACAGACAAATGGCACGACAATGGTGGGTAACAGACAAATGGGCAGACAAATGGTGAGTTAACAGACAAATGGCAACAAGTGTAACAGACAAATGGGCCACAATGGTTAACAGACAAATGGGCAGACAACTGGTGGGTTAACAGACAAATGGCCAGACAATGGTGGGTTAACAGACAAATGGGCAGACAACTGGTGGGTTAACAGACAAATGGCCAGACAATGGTGATAACAGACAAATGGCAACAATGGTGGGTTAACAGACAAATGGGCAGACAATGGTGGGTTAACAGACAAATGGCAGACACTGGTGGGTTAACAGACAAATGGGCAGACAATGTGGGTCAACAGACAAATGGCCAGACAATGGTGATAACAGACAAATGGCAGACAATGGTGGGTTAACAGACAAATGGGCAGACAATGGTGACAACAGACAAAATGGCCAGACAATGGTGTAACAGACAAATGGGCAGACACTGGTGGGTAACAGACAAATGGCCAGACATTGGGTTAACAGACAAATGGCAGACATGGTGGGTTAACAGACAAATGGCCAGACAACTGGTGGTTAACAGACAAATGGCCAGACAATGGTGGCAACAGACAAATGGCAGACATGGTGGGTTAACAGACAAATGGGCAGACAATGGTGACAACAGACAAATGGGCCAGACAATGGTGGGTTAACAGACAAATGGGCCAGACAATGGTGGTTAACAGACAAATGGCCAGACAATGGTGGGTTAACAGACAAATGGCCAGACAATGGTGACAACAGAAAATGGGCAGACAATGGTGGGTTAACAGACAAATGGGCAGACAATGTGGTAACAGACAAATGGCCAGACAATGGTGGGTTAACAGACAAATGGGCAGACAATGGTGGGTTAACAGACAAATGGCAGACACTGGTGGGTTAACAGACAAATGGCCAGACAATGGTGGTAACAGACAAAGGCAGACATGGTGGGTCAGACAATGGCGACAATGGTGACAACAGACAAATGGGCAGACAATGGTGGAAACAGACAAATGGCCCGACAATGGTGATAACAGACAAATGGGCAGACAATGGTGGTACAACATGACAGAACTTGGTTACACAAATGCGACAACGGTGGGTTAACAGACAAATGGGCCCGACACATGGTGGGTTAACAGACAAATGGGCAGACACTGGTGGGTTAACAGACAAATGGGCCAGACAATGGTGGAGTAACAGACAAATGGGCAGACAATGGTGATAACAGACAAATGGGCAGACAATGGTGACACAGACAAATGGCCAGACAATGGTGGGTTAACCAGCAAAATGGGTACAGACAAATGGCGACATGGTGGGTGATAACAGACAAATGGGCAGACACTGGTGGGTTAACAGACAAATGGGCAGACAATGGTGGTTAACAGACAAATGGGCAGACAATGGTGGTAACAGACAGAACGCGCAGATAATGGTGGGTTTACAGACAAATGCGCAGACAATGGTGGGTTAACAGACAAATGGGCAGACAATGGTGACTCATTTGAAAAATTTGGCAGACAATGGTGGATTAGTAGACAAACGGGTAGACAATGGTGGGTTAATAGACAACATTGGCAGACAACGGCATTCCCTGGCAAGAAGTTCAGCGAGTTGTCGCATTTCTGTCACAAATCTGGAGAGAAAAAAATCTCAATGAGACTGAAATAAAAGTACAAAACGTGTTACCAAGGCAACGCTGTGAGCCAGTAGTGAGAATTCAGACTCCTTCATCTATCAATCGGAGAACGTTTCTATTTCCGATACCTGTCGGGAACACGAACAGCTGAATATCATGTAGAAACATTTCCTCTTCGATCTCTGGCCCTGAAATTCATTAATCTTTGTATTCAAACGAAATGGAACGGAAAGTGTATTTATAAACTTCGTTAATATTTTTTTCATGTATGTATCATTTATTGAATATATATATATATATATATATATATATATATATATATATATATATATATATATATTGATCTATGTCCGGGTACCAGATTCGCCAGTTTCTCTAAACTGTTTCGCGATTAGGGGCTGGTAAGGTGGTAATTCTTCTGTTGTACTTACTAGAATTTTCACACGAATAAATCTGTCGTGGAAAGACAAGAGCTACTTCGCCAGTTTCTCAAAAATTGCTTTGCAATAGATATAGCCAACAAGGTAGACCAAGTAATTCTGGGATTGCACTTCCAGAATGTTTACACGAACAAATCTGTCGTGGAGAGGCAAAGACACAGCGAGGTACCCAGACAACGTCACCGTGCTTCCATTCTTCCAGCCCCAGGGCTTTCGTCACTGAAACTCCAAGTGCTGTCCCATTGTGTCATCGTCCCATTGTGTCATCGTCCCATTGTGTCATCGTCCCATTGTGTCATCGTCCCATCGTGTCATTGTCCCATTGTGTCGGTGTCCCATTGTGTCATCGTCCCGTTGTGTCATTGTCCCATTGTGTCATCGTCCCAATGTATCATTGTCCCATTGTGTCATCGTCCCATTGAGTCATTGTCCCATTGTGTCGTCGTCCCATTGTGTCATTGTTCCATTGTGTCATCGTCCCATTGAGTCATTGTCCCATTGTGTCATCGTCCCGTTGTGTCATTGTCCCATTGTGTCATCGTCCCATTGTGTCATCGTTCCATTGTGTCATCGTCCCATTGTGTCATTGTCCCATTGTGTCATCGTCCCATTATGTCATCGTCCCATTGTGTCATCGTCCCATTGTATCATTGTCCCATTATGTCATCGTCCCATTGAGTCATTGTCCCATTGTGTAATCGTCCCATTGAGTCATTGTCCCATTGTGTAATCGTCCCATTGTGTCATTGTCCCATTGTGTCATCGTCCCATTGAGTCATTATCCATTGTGTCATCGTCCCATTGTGTCATTGTCCCATTGTGTCATCGTCCCATTGTGTCATCGTTCCATTGTGTCATCGTCCCATTGTGTCATTGTCCATTGTGTCATCGTCCCATTATGTCATCGTCCATTGTGTCATTGTCCCATTGTGTCATCGTCCCATTGTGTCATTGTCCCATTGTGTCATCGTCCCATTGTCTCATCGTCATACCGTGTCATACAGCGAGATGCCAGCCTCTTGTGATTCCAGCCGCTATCTGAAAACGGGCATTGTTCGGCAGATATCCAACGGGGTCATTGACCGACGCTTCACCCTTCACACCCACACACCCCTCCCCGTCCCACTACCTCCCCCCTCCCCCCCCCCCCCAAGTTGGCTCGCTAAGGGCATGATTGACTCGTCATACCCCAGGGCTTTGTCAGTTCATTATCTTCTATCTGTGATGTCCCGGTGATTGTCGTTAGGATTTTAGAGTCTGCTTC
The DNA here is from genome assembly GCA_033310375.1 of Conus canariensis. NCBI lineage: Eukaryota > Metazoa > Mollusca > Gastropoda > Neogastropoda > Conidae > Conus > Conus canariensis. The sequence continues at coordinate 549,948 of CM065734.1, forward strand.
CAGTTTTCTCTCTAGGTTGATGAGGTGGACACCCCTTTCGGTGTTTGTGGTTTCTACAGGTGCGAGTTGAGAGAGGTTTCATTAATGTTGTGTGTTGTGTATGAGGATCTTCGTGGACAAGAAACATAGTTGTTGTTTTTTTTGTAGATCCCCTCTCTCTCTCTCTCTCTCTCTCTCTCTCTCTCTCTCTCTCTCTCTCTCTCTCTCTCTACGCAATATGACTTGACTCTCTCTCTCTCTCTCTGGTGTGTGTGTGTGTGTGTGTGTGTGTGTGTGTGTGTGTGTGTGTGTGTGTGTGTGTGTTGCAAAATGACTTGACCTCACTCTCTATGTCTCTGTCTGTCTGTCTGTCTGCAACAAAAGTCCCAGCACAAACGACAAACATATCAATTTTCTTTCGCAATATGTGGACCACTTTGTGGATTTCCTCAGGGAAGTGCAGCAGTATAGGCTGGCGCCAGGTGTTCTGTCATCCACCAATGACAACTGGCCATAGTAGCCTACAATATCACCCTCACTGCCCCCCCCCCCCCCCCCATTTCCTCTTTCTGTCACATTCCCCTCACCTCCCCCGCTCCCTGTCCCTTCTCTCCCTTCATTCTATTTAATTAATAGCGTATCTTGAATGAGGCATTGATTAACGACAGATACCATGTGAAGGGTGAGGGAGGACTGGATGTGCAAAAACACACGAGTGGTTATCTATCTATTAAATTCCAAAATACAGAGCATGTTATTGTCATTTTTTTCTTGTCTCTATCGCCATTCTTATGCTTCCTCCGTAGAGTGGGGGCTGGGGGGGGGATGGAGAGAAAGTGTGTGTGTGTGTGTGTGTGTGTGTGTGTGTGTGTGTGCGTGCGTGCGTGCGTGTGTGCGTGTGTGTGTGTGTGTGTGTGTGTGTGTGTGTGTGTGTGTGTGTGAAAAGATTCCACTAATTAACCAAGCACCTTGTTTTCCGTATTCCATCCATCGCCAACAAAAGTTCTCCTTAAAATCCAGCCGTTCATTTTGTCCCTTTCCTCTTTGGATGAGGGAGGACGGAGGGCATACAAGACAATAAAAGCTCAAAGCAATGCCCTCATGTGAATGCCCAAAGCCCTGACAAAGTGTAAAAGCCAAAACCTCTGCCAATGATGTACAAGCCCCTAACCCTGCCATCACGTAAATGACAAACCCATACCATCATGTCAGGGCTCAAAGCTATGCCATCATGCAAACACCCAAAGCCATGCCATCATGTCAGGGCTCAAAGCTATGCCATCATGCAAACACCCAAAGCCATGCCATCATGTCAGGGCTCAAAGCTATGCCATCATGCAAACACCCAAAGCCATGCCATCATGTCAGGGCTCAAAGCTATGCCATCATGCAAACACCCAAAGCCATGCCATCATGTTAAATGCCGAAAGCCTTTCCATGGGGTGAAAGCCCAAGGCCTTGCCAGGCCAAAGCATCGCCATCATGCAAACACCTAAAACCCTGTCATTATGCCAAGGCCCAAAGCCCAGCCATAAGGTAAAAGCCCAAAGCCCAGCCATAATGAAAAGACCAACGTCCCGCCATTACGTCAAAGCGCAAAGCCCTGCCATTACGTAAAAGCCATCACGTGAAAGCCCGAAGCCCCGTCAGTTGGTAAATGCACAAAGCCCTGCCATGAAGGAAAAACCCACTGCCTTGTCAGTATGTTAAAGCCCGAAGCCATGTCATGCTTACGCTCAAAACCCTGCCATCAAGAAAAACCCAGCGCCTTGTCAGTGTGTGAAAGCCCAAAGCCATGTCATTATACTTACGCTCAAAACCCTGCCACCATCATGAAAAACCCAACGCCTTGTCAGTATGTGAAAGCCCAAAGCCACGTCATTATGCTTACGCTCAAAACCCTGCCATCAAGAAAAACCCAACGCCTTGTCAATAGGTTAAAGCCCAAAGCCATGTCATTATGCTTACGCTCAAAGCCCTGCAATCATCACGAAAAACCCAGAGCCTTGTCAGTATGTGAAAGCCCAAAGCCATGTCATTATGCTTACGCTCAAAGCTCTGCCATTATGTAAAAGGACAAAGCACCAAGCATTTTGTTAAAGCACAAACTACAGTCTTTTTCAGAATGCTGTTCTGAAGAAGGAACAAAAACAAGGCACATTTCTTTCAGCATGACACACACACACACACACACACACACACACACACACACACACACACACACACACACACACACACGGCTAAAAATCACAAATACCTTATATTCTCCGCTTAAAAGTTCATCGTCCGACACCGGAGAAGTCTCGTGATGTCATTCACAAACAAAAGCGACATTCGATATACAGTTATTTCCCTTACACTATCAGTTGACTGGAGGCGCGATGAGAGAAGTTTCATCGTTGATGTACCAATCAGAGGCTGATAGAGTAATAATAAGTGGATGAGAACGAACCACTAACGGCGATACATGATTGGAAAACATTTGTTTGGTTCATATTTTTCAACTATATAAATTCCATTTCCTTTGTCTGAGAACTTAAAAGGGATTTTCAAGACAAAGAAAATCAGAGACATGGCTGTTTCTACATTCCCTTTGTTATATCTGTTTTTCACACACACACACACACACACACACACACACACACACACACACACACACACACACACACACACACAACGAGGATGTACAAGAGAGAGAGAGAGAGAGAGAGAGAGAGAGGAGAGAAGAGAAGAGGGACAGAGACAGAGACAGACACAGAGAGGATTCCATGTGTGCCGTGCATGTGTGTCTGTGTGTGTGCAGGCATACCTGCGTGCTGGTTGCATGCGCGTGTCCATGCGTGTTTGCATGCATGTGTGCCGCACGCGCGCCTGTGTGTGTGTGTGTGTGTGTGTGTGTGTGTGTGTGTGTGTGTGTGTGTGTGTGTGTGTGTGTGTGACTGTGCGCGGGTGCACGCGGGTGTATCCGTTCAATTGCTGATTGTGCTTTCATGAGTGTAGGCATATATGTGTATTTGATTGCGCATGTGTGTGTGTGTGTGTGTGTGTGTGTGTGTGTGTTGTGTGTGTGTGTGTGTGTGTGTGTGTGCCTACGTACGTGCATGTATGTGTGCGTGTGTGTGTGTGTGTGTGTGTGTGTGTGTGTGTGTTGTGTGTGTGTGTGTATACCTACGTACGTGCATGTATGTGTGTGTGTGTGTGTGTGTGTGTGTGTGTGTGTGTGTGTGTTTTTGTGTGTGTCAGTGTGTGTGTGTGTGTGTGTGTGTGTGTGTGTGTGTGTGTGTGTGTGTGTGTGTGCAAGCGCGTGTTCATGCGTACGTGGGTGCATGCGTGTGTGCATGCGTACTTGCATACCTGTGTGCCTGCTTGCGTGCATGTGTGTGTGTGTGTGTGTGTGTGTGTGTGTGTGTGTGAGAGAGAGAGAGAGAGAGAGAGAGAGAGAGAGAGAGAGAGAGAGAGAGAGAGACGTAATTTGTCTAATACGGTCAGCATCCTCGCGATGATTCAGACTCCCTAGTTCAAGTCACCTGCTGCTGAGCCATGTAGTGTCAATATAGAGTGGAGAACCTCGCGGCCAGGCCGACCTCGCAGCAGTAAAACTACCGAGGACTCCGCCTACCAATCACAGGGCGTTATTGTATTTGTTTCATTGAGGGGGGGAGGGGGGGGGAAGGGGGGGGGGGCTGACAGCTAAACAGCATTCGGACAGCTTTTTCCTCTTTGACCTATCCGCTCTGTAAAGATAACATTTATCCCACTGAAAGATAAAATCAAAACCAGACACTGAGCCACCAAGCGAAGGAACACACACATTACAAAACAGACACAACGCGTTTCGACCCATTAAGTCTTCTTTCTCAAGACAGACAACATTCAAAGCACTGGAAACAAAGGATAAACAGTCACTTATCTGTTCGTGTGTCCTTTGTCTCTATTGTTTTGAAGATCCTTTGTCCTGCCTGAAGAAGACCCGACAGGTCGAAACGCGTTGTGTCTGTTTTTGTCATTTGTTTGTTACTTCGTTCGGCAGCTAAGTAGTTCTATGTTTGCGCTTACATTTTGTTTCAGTTTCCGCCTGTAGTCAATCCACTTTGAAAGTAAGTTGATCCGCTGGCTGTCTTTTTTCAGTTTCATTTCTGTTTGCCAACTGTTATCTTCTTCGTTTGGAAATGGAAGTGGATTGTACACGGAAAGAAGCAGGAATAAAGTCTAGATTGTTTAAGTATTGTGGGTTTTTTCATCTCTCTCTTTTATATAGCAGAGCTGACCGCTCGAACTGTTGGAATCTTTTTGACCTCCCTTGCATCCTTGAATGGATCCTCAAGCGTGGGCTCAAAGATTACCCCCTACATTTTATACTGTTTATATAACAATTTAGTTTTTTCAGTAACCTATTTCCTTACCACACTTTCTTTTTGTTTCACTTTTCTACCCTTCGATGGCTGCCTTGGGGCTCTATTGGATTCCCTTTTTTTGAACCCTTGGTGGTGAGAACAGCGCAGAATTATGGACTGGGGTGTGTCTCCATTTGATGCCAAGGGACCACAGACACAATCAGCCGTGTCTCCCTGATGAGTCCGATCCAGTGGATGAAAGGCCTAGGAGCCGGCAATATGAATAGATCTGTCTTCAAGAGGGTTACAATGGCTCCCATATGCTGCTAGTGAAGCGTTAAACATTTATAATATATTTTTCTAATTTCATGTTCTCATGTTATTTCTCTCCCTCCCGTCTGCCCCCCCCCCCCCCTCCTTTTTCTTATCTATTTAAATCTTTGCCAAGTCATTAATATAGTGACGGGAGAATTCTTAGCCTGCGCTTGTTTGCCCCCACTACTAAATCTTTCAGCATTAAATATATCTGCACGGCTCCACTAATGGTTTTTGTTTGTTTGTTTGTTGTAAGTTCCGTTCCGCATATATAACTGCCTCAGACTGCTTGGCTGATATGATGTTTGTTTCATCATTGCAGTGTTACGTGAGGCCTACTTCCAGCTCTTTTAAACTCGTGTCGTAAAAATCTTCATTCTCTCGAACGGGAGAATGAAAACAAAATCTCCAGAAAACGCAATGTGGCCGCCTGTATACCATAGTATGAAACAAAAAGATCTACACACAAAAAAATTGACACGACATCCTCTCAGACTGACAGAAGAAAAAAAAGGAAAAGAAAACCTTCCCACCCACACCTACCACCCCTTCCCCATCCACACAAATGTAGAAAATGATCAGCTACTAATATCGAAATACGCATAAAGAAGTATACCAGATGAATCACACCCCAATCCCCCATCCATCTTATCTCCCCTACCTTCAGACTTTTCCCACTGTAAACGGAGAAAAAAAAAAAAAAAAAAAACAATAACCAATGACAACCACAACTACAGCAACAAGAACAGTAACTCTAACAAACCACCGTCATCATCCAAACAAGAACAACAACAACAACAACAACAACAACAACAACAACGAAAAGTCAGAGTCAAACTGACCCCGCCCTATCCCTGTTTACCACTTCGATATTTCTCACCTTACCTCCTCCACCCCACCCTCACCAAACCAACCAACCATCTGACCCACCATCACCACCACCACCACCCCTCTCTCTCTCTCTCTCTCCCCTTCTCCCCACATCACCTCCCTCCCTCCCCCCTCCCCCCCCCCCTGACCATCTCTGCAGTCAACAAACCTGGGACTGACCTTTTCACTGACCGGTCCGTGCACTGTCAGCCTCCGGTCAGAAGGCGATCAAGACCTACGCCATGATCGCACAACGATGTTATGGCAAAGCTGATTGGCTAGCTTACAGTTCTTAGGGTGGGCGCTGCTGATTAGCTGGTTTACTAGTTCTTAGGGTGAGCGCGGATTCTTCGTTTCCTCCCATCCCCCCCCCCACCCCCTTTCCCTCCCCCCCCCCCCCTAGACACACGAAAAACACACACACACACACACACACACACACACACACACACACACACACACACACACACACAACTTCTCTCCCCCTCCCATCTTTCCTCAGTCCTCCCTCCCTCTTCCCACTCCAAACCCCTCTGCCCTATCTCACAACGTCCCACACTTCACCCCCCCCCCCCTTCGCAGCCTTCCCCCCCCCCCCCCCCCCCCCCCCCCCCCGCGATCCTCCCCGCGCGTCCCTTCTATCACGATCTTCCTTCTCCGCCCATGTTGTTTCCTAGTTAGAGAGAGAGAGAGAGAGAGAGAGAGAGAGAGAGAGATCCATCCTTTATGTTCTAAGACGTGTATACACTTATAAAATAAAAAACTTCATTGTTTGTAACTGCACTTGGTGTCGGCCAAAATTTTGTGTCCATAGGGGAATGTCATGTGCACTAATACCTTCTTTTCATTGTTTAAATCTCATACCAGCAGTTCAACGCTAGGGTGTTTTTTTTTTGTTTGCTTGTTTATTTGTTTCTCTCTCTCTCTCTCTCTCTCCTCTCTCTCTCTCTCTCTCTCTCTCTCTCTCTCTCTCCATAGATAGATAGATACATATAGACAGATACTAATACATACATACATACATACATACATACATACATACATACATACATACATACATACATAGACGGACTAGACAGATAAATGT
>CM065734.1:564032-566532 GCA_033310375.1 Conus canariensis
GAAGTCCCGGAAGAAAGTAAGTCTAAGTGGTGTCTCGCCAGAGTCGATTCGGTCTCTCTGTCTGTCTGTCTGTCTGTCTGTCTGTCTGTCTGTCTGTCTGTCTTCCTCTCTCTCTCTCTCTCTCTCTCTCTCTCTCTCTCTCCTCTCCTTTCACCCCCCTCATTCCCACCCCCATCACACCCCCCCTCTCTCTCTCTTTGTCTGTCTGTCTGTTTGTATCTCTCTCTGTCTGTCTCTGTCTGTCTGTCTGTCTCTCTCTCTCTCTCTCTCTCTCTTCTCTTCTCTCACGCACGCACGCACACACACACACGCACGCACACACGCACGCACGCACGCACGCACGCACGCACCCACACCCACACACACATATACACACACACACGCGCGTGCGCGCGCGCGCGCGCGTGCGCACGCACGCACGCACGCACGCACGCACGCACGCACGCACGCACGCACGCACGCACGCACGCACGCACCACACACACACACACACACACACATGTACACACACACTTTTAGAACATCGATGTCGTAAATTCATGCGTGAAACTGTGACTTACAACAAAAAAATGTTTCGCGTCAGGAGTACTATCATACGTGCAAGAGAAATTTAACTGGAATTATAAAACACGTAGCATTTAAAAAATTGAATAAGAATATGTGATAACCCTCAATTATGCGAAATTCTTACATCAAGTCGGCAGTAACATAAAAGTGAAAGTACACACGCAACATGTAGTGCTTACTGTTGACGGCACTGCAAACAGGGAGTCTAGTGAGGTTAAGGTGTGTCTGCAGGGATTGGCAATTGAAAACAGGTGGTGCTGCAGATCTTAACGTTAATGGCCTGGCAGGTGCTTTCACATCTTCAGGTCTTCTCGTCTAAGTTTCCTCATCACTTCTTTCATTCACATTATCATAACCTACCTTGGATCAAGGGGCAGGAAAAGCTCAGCTAGTTGAGCTCCGGACTCGTGATCCTGGGGTCGCGGGTTCGAATCTCCTCTGGGGCGTTTTGGCACAGAGGGGATTTTTCCTTCGGAGTTACAGCATCGGTCGTGACTCCACGTCCCAAGAGTGTTTCAAATGGGACTAGAATCCGAGACTGCCTGTGCGAACGCACGCATACTACCCTGCACACACTAAAAATCCTATCACCAAATTTGGGAAGAGAAGGCCAGTTCGGCCGTTGGCATGAATGGGACGTAGGCACATAGCGTGAAAATATGAATGAAACAATGTGTAACTGACTGACTGTCTTGAGAAACGGCTGAACGTAACGCCTGCAGGCAGCTCTTTTGCCGGCTCTAGCCAGGTAGGCAGCCCGTTACGTAAAGATAAGTGTGGATTGTAAAGCGTTTAGAGCTTAGACTCAGACCGGCGACAGGCGCTTTGTAAATATTCCTAATAACAATAATTATCATCATCGTCATCTTGAAGCGTCTTAATAAATGGTAAAGTCCTACGACTATGCGGCCGTCTCTCTGTGAAATGGATTGTCTGGACCATCTTCATAGGTTCACATTCACAACCAACCAAGGAAGACCAATTTCCCTTCTCCCTCGTCTATCCCTCGCGTAGTTGGGAAACATGCCGTAAAACGAATGATTCATGCGCCCCTTTTTAGTCAATCGTTGAATATGGATTCAATCAAACCTCGGTCATCTTTTCATGCAGATCTTCTTCCCCTGTGTGTGTGTGTTTACAGATTGGGTGTGATGCACTGACGACGATGATGAGACATGAAATAGAAACGAACAGCGTTCAACTCGTCTTGAAGACCCCGCCAGCATGAAAAAGATACAACCTACACACCCTTCAAATACTACGTTTTCCTTTGAAAGGTACACCTCTCTCTCTCTCTCTCTCTCTCTCTCTCTCTCTCTCTCTCTCTCTCTCTCTCTCTCTCTCTCTCTCTCTCTCTACTTATATGTCTGCCTCTGTCTGTCAGTCTCGTCTGCTCCTGTCTGTCTCTGTCTGTCTGTCTGTCTGTCTGTCTGTCTCTGTCTCGTCTCCTCTCTCTCTCTCTCTCTCTCTCTCTCTCTCTCTCTCTCTGCTTATTTGTCTGTTTTTGTCAGTCTTTGTCTGTCAGTCTGTCTGTCTGTCTGTCTGCCCCTCCCCTCTCTATCTCTCTCTTTCACTCTCTCTCTCGCTCCCTCTCTCTCTCTCTCTCCCTCTCTCTCTCTCTCTCCTCCCTCTCTCTCTCTCTCTCTCTCTCTCCTCTCTCTCTCTCTCTCCCCTCTGCCTGTTTGTGTCTGCCTGCCTGGTTCTCCCCACCCCTCTCTCTCTTTCAATCTCCACCCCTCCCCCCCCCCCCTCCCGATCTCTCCTCTCTCCACCCCCCCCTCCCCCCACCGCTCTCCTCTCCTTCACCCCCCACTCGTGTCACTCAGAGAATGTCATCCGAAGGACAAGGTAACAGGTAAATAACATTAAACAAGACTCCGATCAATACACTGCTTCCATTTTCCACGCAGAGAACTTTGTCTGTCTGTCTGTC
>CM065734.1:571532-573392 GCA_033310375.1 Conus canariensis
GAGCTTGTGTTGCCAGTGCCACGTATATATATAGCTAGCTGGTTTGCTGTTGTTTTTTTTTTTTTCCCGTGCTACATGTGTTTCTCAGGTGTTGGTTTTTTTCGCTGATAGGAACTTCCATCTGTGGTCTGCAATTGTTAACCATTTCTGTTCTAACATTTAGAGTTGCCAACTGTGGTTTACATAGTATAATGTATTTCTCTGTTAGGCATAGATTGCATTTTTTTGAAATGTTGTTGTATGATGCTGCTCTTTTTAAAATTTTCCAAGATATGTTGTAGTCTATGTCTTTTTCTTTAAGTTTCCAAATGTATTTACTCAATTCTGTTTGGTTTTTGTATCTTTCTTTGTTGAATGATTGTTTATGGTTTGCATATCTAGTTTTGAATTGGTTTTCCGTGATACCTACATATGTTTCTTTTGCGTTCTCTGATGTTACAGTGGCTTGGTACACAATGTTGTTATAAAGGCATTTGTTGCTTAGGGGGCACTGTTCTTTTTTGGTACAGTTACAAGATTTCCTTTCGTTACCCTCCTTTTTTTCTGTGCTGCTTTTCATTTTGTTTGCTGAATCGATGGCATTTTTAAGGTTCGGCATACATGAATATGATAATTTGATGTTGTTTTTGTTGAATATCTTGAATAATTTATGGTCTTTTGGGAAAGATGATGTCAAGATTTTAAAGAATTCTTTCCCTACATTTGTTTTAAACTCTTGCATCATATGGGGGATTGTACCATATGATTATTCCTTTTCCTGTTCTTTCTGCATCTTTTTGTATCATTGTCTGGATTCGTATCTTAATTTGTAATTGTAGCCCCATATGATGCAAGAGTTAAAACAAATGTAGGAAAGAATTCTTTAAAATCTTGACATCATCTTTCCCAAAAGACCATAAATTATTCAAGATATTCAACAAAAACAACATCAAATTATCATATTCATGTATGCCGAACCTTAAAAATGCCATCGATTCAGCAAACAAAATGAAAAGCAGCACAGAAAAAAAGGAGGGTAACGAAAGGAAATCTTGTAACTGTACCAAAAAAGAACAGTGCCCCCTAAGCAACAAATGCCTTTATAACAACATTGTGTACCAAGCCACTGTAACATCAGAGAACGCAAAAGAAACATATGTAGGTATCACGGAAAACCAATTCAAAACTAGATATGCAAACCATAAACAATCATTCAACAAAGAAAATACAAAAACCAAACAGAATTGAGTAAATACATTTGGAAACTTAAAGAAAAAGACATAGACTACAACATATCTTGGAAAATTTTAAAAAGAGCAGCATCATACAACAACATTTCAAAAAAATGCAATCTATGCCTAACAGAGAAATAACATTATACTATGTAAACCACAGTTGGCAACTCTAAATGTTAGAACAGAAATGGTTAACAATTGCAGACACAGATGGAAGTTCCTATCAGCGAAAAAAACCAACACCTGAGAAACACATGTAGCACGGGAAAAAAAAAACAACAGCAAACCAGCTAGCTATATATATACGTGGCACTGGCAACACAAGCTCATCACATCCTGACGACCGCACAGCGTGAAACAAATTTGTAGATGTTTTTAGAAGCTTGATTTTAACTTGCTTTTAATATAACAAATGTCGCTCCCACTGTGGTTGAGCACTGTTTTTAAGATTGCGCTGATCCTCAGTACCATTCTCTATATATATATATATATAATATATATCTGTGTGGGGGTGTTTAGTGTGTGTGTAGGTGTGCATGTGTTCATGTTTGTGTGTGTGTGCGGGGGGGGGGGGGGGGGGGGGGGGGGGGGATATGTGGAGGGTATCTCACCATGACGCCTGGGGGGGGGGGGGGGGGGGGGGGGG
>CM065734.1:573492-584092 GCA_033310375.1 Conus canariensis
CACCATTGTCTGGCCATTTGTCTGTTAACCCACCATTGTCTGGCCATTTGTCTGTTGTCACCATTGTCTGGCCATTTGTCTGTTAACCCACCATTGTCTGCCCATTTGTCTGTTGTCACCATTGTCTGGCCATTTGTCTGTTAACCCACCATTGTCTGGCCATTTGTCTGTTGCCACCATTGTCTGGCCATTTGTCTGTTAACCCACCAGTGTCTGGCCATTTGTCTGTTAACCCACCAGTGTCTGGCCCATTTGTCTGTTGTCACCATTGTCTGCCCATTTGTCTGTTATCACCATTGTCTGGCCATTTGTCTGTTGTCACCATTGTCTGCCCATTTGTCTGTTAACCCACCATTGTCTGGCCCATTTGTCTGTTATCACCATTGTCTGGCCATTTGTCTGTTGCCACCATTGTCTGCCCATTTGTCTGTTAACCCACAGTGTTGGCCATTTGTCTGTTAACCACCATTGTCTGCCCATTTGTCTGTTAACCCACCATTGTCTGGCCATTTGTCTGTTAACCCATGTGTCTGGCCATTTGTCTGTTATCACCATTGTCTGCCCATTTGTCTGTTAACCACCATTGTCTGGCCATTTGTCTGTTAACCCCATTGTTGCCCATTTGTCTGTTAACCACCATTGTCTGGCCATTTGTCTGTTAACCACCATTGTCTGCCCATTTGTCTGTTATCCACCATTGTCTGGCCATTTGTCTGTTAACCCACCATTGTTGCCATTTGTCTGTTAACCCACATTGTTGCCCATTTGTCTGTTACCACCATTGTCTGCCCATTTGTCTGTTAACCCACCATTGTTGGCCATTTGTCTGTTAACCACCATTGTTGCCATTTGTCTGTTAACCACCTTGTTGCCCATTTGTCTGTTAACCCACCATTGTTGGCCATTTGTCTGTTGCCACCATTGTCTGGCCATTTGTCTGTTAACCCACCATTGTTGGCCATTTGTCTGTTGTCACCATTGTCTGGCCATTTGTCTGTTACCCACCATTGTTTGCCCATTTTGTCTGTTGCCACCATTGTCTGCCCGTTTTGTCTGTTGCCACCATTGTCTGGCCATTTTGTCTGTTAACCCACCATTGTCTTCCCATTTGTCTGTTAACCCACCATTGTTTTTCCCATTTTGTCTGTTATCACCATTGTCTGGCCATTTTGTCTGTTGCCACCATTGTCTGCGCGTTCTGTCTGTTCTGCCATCACAGTGCGCCATTTTGTCTGTTGGCTTGCCTGTCTGCTCTTCGAACATCAACAACATCAAAGAAAATCAACAGCATCAAAGAACTATCTTGATTGGTTTCCAAGCAGTGGAAAGACAACGGGAATTAACAAATACCAGCAATATTATTGTAGCCCATTTACATTTTTTTTTGTCTGTAAGCCATCTCCCAATTCCCCAACCCCTACCCCCTAATCCTCTCTCTCTCTCTCTCTCTCTCTTTCTCGGTTTCCAAAATGCCACGCGCCATTTTGATAGACCGGCCGTAAGCGCCATCTAGTGAGTTATGATCCATCATCGGCCACTTCAGGGGAGATGACCCCTGACAGCGAGAAGTTTGTGGGGCTATCGAGAGGGGGGAAGGGAGAGGAGAGGAGAGGGGGCAGGGGGATGGGAAGCGGGGGTGGGGGGGGGGGAGAGAGAGAGAGAGAGGGGGGGAGGATGGGAGTAGGAAGAGGGCCATGGGGAGTGTAGTGGTGCCCTCACTTCCACCCCCACCCCCACCCCACCCATGCCTGTGGTGGCAACACACCACAATTTGGATTTTGCTCCACATCACCAAGGCTTAGCATGAGTTTGAGCCAGTGTTTGATATTAAACTGATAATGAACCAAATAACAACACTCCACCAGTCATTTCATTTTTGTTTTGAGGAGGGGGGGGGGGGGGTTGGGGGGGGATTTCTTCCGATGACACCGTTCACAATCTTCAAAGATATGTCCTCCCCCTTAGCTGACGTCGCAGTTCAGGCCTTCTCACACATCCGTGACATTATCTTTGCTCCAGGTGTTTCCATCCCAATCGTCCCATTCCTTTCATTTTAATCTGTCTGCGTGGAACCAACCTTCTGGCATATACCATGATGGCCATATGAAAGAAAAGAAGGTAAATCAACTTTCAGACACAATGAAAAAAAAAAAGCTCAAAACAATCGAACTGTGCCTGTCTATAAATACTCGATTTCTTATTAAGCGAGGGGGTGGCGCATCAATTTTTGGTGTGCAGCCTATGTGGTCGTCAGGAAGGTGAAAGCCTCTCTCTCTCTCTCTCTCTCTCTCTCTCTCTCTCTGTGTGTGTAGCCGCTCTTATGTCACCGGGCTTGCTCCTCTTGTAGCGCGGTGATCCCACTTTACCCTGCTTCATCCCCATTTTCCTTCTCGCTGTCTCCTCTTCCACCGCCCCCTTCTCCTCCCCCCCTCCCTTCTCCCCTACCATCCCTCCCCTCCCTCCCTCCACCCTCCCCTCCTTCCACCCTCCATCCCTCCAATCACGAGCCCCGTCCCTTCCTTCCTCGTTTTTCGTTTTTGTTTCTCCTGTCGCTACTGCTATTATCCCTGCCCATGTTTTCGGTTTCCAGAAGGTCTCGATCTTGTCCTACTCGCCTGGGCTTCTCCCTTCCTCCCCCCCCCCCCTCCCTCTTCCCTGCTCACTCCCAAGCTCCCCCCCCCCCCCCTTCCGCCCTCTTCATACTTTCGACTTTCCACAATTAGTTCCCGCTGGGTGTAGTCCAATATCATGTATGACAGAGTGTGTGTGTGTGGTGTGTGTGTGTGTGTGTGTGTGGCGTTTTGAAGCGCAGCATAAATCTGAGCCATGTATCGATATCAAACCGATAATAGATCAAAAGAACTCCCACCCACTCAGTCATTTCATTGGTCTTTTGAGGGATTTCTGCAGGCGACCTCATTCCCAACTTGGCTTGTTCTGTGCCCAGCCAGCCATTCTTTTCACTCGAACTATACATATATTTTGGCAGGTTAAAATAGAACCAGGCAGAGTAGATCGATAGAAAACAACAACAACAGAAAAAGCTTAAGTATTATGAAAACAAAAAAGACGGAACGGGTCAAGAAATAACAGAAGATTAAAACAGCTGTTAAAAAAAAAGAAAAAAAAGTGTGTGTGTTGGGGGGGGGGGGGGGGGGGGGGAGGGGGGATGGGTAGGGAGGGGAGGTGGGGGGGGGCAAGATGGGGGAACAAGTAATACAGGACAGGACTAAGCAGATATCAGGTAAGAAAAGTATGGAAAAAGCTAGATAAAGCTAAACAACCAAAAAAAAAAAAAAAAAAGGGGGGGGGGGAGGAGGAGGCAGAAAGTGGGGGGGGGGGGGGGGGGAGGGAAGAGGGAGGGAGCGGAAGCAGCAGGAAATAGGTAGAAAAACACGAAGAACGAGGCAGAAGAAAAAAACAAACAAACAAACAAACAAAAAAAGGTGAGGAGAAATACGTAAAAAAAAAAAAAAATGGCTGTTCGCTGAACAGTACCTTGGAGGCTGCGGACGTGTTGATTCACTTACTCAGCAGGTTGTGTGTGGACTGCTCATCGGGCGAGAATACTGTTTTTGTTGTAGACACATCAAGCGAGCAGCAACTGTTTGGGGAGACAGGGGAAACTGTTCTGTTGACAGAATGTGCGATAACTCACTGTGTGGATGATTTCTTCTTCTTCTTCCTACCCCCTCCCCCTCTCCCAGTCCCCCCCTCCCCAGCCCACCCCCCTCCCTCACCGCCACCTGACCCAGCATTATACCACTATATTGTCTCTGTCTGTCTGTCTGTCTGTCAATCTGTCGGTCTCTCTCTTTTTTTTTCCTTCTCTCTCTCTCTTTCCCTCTCTCCCTCTCTCTCATTTTCTCTCTCACTCTCTCTCTCACTCTCTCTCTCTCTCTCTCTCTTCTCTTTCTTTCTTCCCCATCTCTCTCTCTCTCTCTCTCATTTAAGAGCCACATCTTTGCCGCTATTTCTGTTTCCATTCGTCTCTCTCCCCCTCTCCACCCCCCCCCCATCCCCACCCCTCACCCTAGCCCGTTGATCTAACAGTGCGTGGCTTCATCTCTCTCATGTCTTTTTGTTATTGTCTGTCTCTCTGTACGGCCGTCTGTCTGTCTGTCTGTCTGTCTGTCTGTCTGTCTGTCCTGTCTGTCTCTCTCTCTCTCTCTCTTCATTGACGGAAAGTTATTAGAAAATAGGAAACAAATAAAACAAGTAAACAAGCGAAAACATAGAAAAAGAGAGCCAAAAACAAAATATGAATAAATGAAACAAAGCAGATGTCCCCATACAATTCAGACAATGTAAACTGTGGTATCAAAGCACGTACATTAAAATGAAATGCAAGCACAAGGTACCGTAGTTTCCATTCACATGCGCGTATGACCAAACAACAACTGAAATAACGAAACGACGACGGAGACAACGACGACGACAACAACAACCACAATAACAACAACAATAACAACAAAAACAACAATAACAATAAAAACAACCCACACTAAAGCTATGAAAAAACGACGATGATGATGAGGACAACAACAACAACAACAACAACAACGACAACAACAACAGCCCACCAAAGCTATAAAGTAGATCTGGTTCATCCTGAAGGGAAACAGGTGTTGTTTTTGTTTGTTGCTTGGTTGGTTGGTTGGTTGGTTTGTTTTGACAATGATTACCCCACCCGCAACGAAAGGTGAAAAGGCCAAAGCCCCAGCGAACCCACTCAAGTCAGTAAACAAAGAGAAACGAACCTCATCACGTACATCTGTTCACCTGTCTGCCACTGGACTGGTTGTTATGGAAACCCGAGAGTAGCGAGCGATGTTTTAAGCATGTGTGTGTGGGGTGGGGTGTGGTTGGGGGTGAAGTGGTAAGCACCATACACTACCACTGTTTTCTCTCTCTCTCTCTCTCTCTCTCTCTCTCTCTCTCTGTGTGTGTGTGTGTGTGTGTGTGCGTGTGTGTGTGTGTGTGTGTGTGTGTGTGTGTGTGTGTGTGTGTGTGTGTGTCCACCCCCCCCCCCCCTTCCTTCACCCTTCCGCTGTCTCTATCAGTACAGTAATTTAGTATTCTCACTCCGTCTCGTTCTTTTTCTGTCTCTTGTCTCTGTCTGTCAGTCAGTCTGTCTGTCTGTCTCTCTCTGCCCCTGTCTCTTTTGCTTTCTCTCTCTGTTTTTCTGTCTTTTTCTGTCTGTCTGTTCTGTCTGTCTGTCTGTCTTTCTCACTCTCTCTCTCTGTCTGTGTATCTCCCTCTCCCTGTCTTTATCTCTGTCATGTGATGTAGCCTCACATGGCGACATGTGACGTTCTGTCGCATACGCCCTTATTTGTTATAAAGCATTTCCCTAGGTAGGGAAGAGGAAAAGTAAAAGAAAAGACAATTCACGTGGCCTGACCAGTGTGATCAGTGTCGCTGGTGGCTATGAAAACAGATCAGTAAAATAGATGTAGGGTGATTATTGGTTGAATGGACGGACGTTGTCCATTGGTCAGGTAACCAAGGGCTGGTAATGCGTAGAGTTAGTTGAGAACTCACTGAATATGTTCTCAAAAAGAGCGCAGGAGGTAAAAATAAGGTATAGGAAGGAGATGGCTTGGGGACACTGACCAGACAGGTTGTTTGGAGCTTGCAGAGCGAGTTTTTCCTGCAATCTACCATTACCAGGTGAGGTATAGACAGATGGGGAGAGAAAAGAGAGAGAGTTAAGAAAAGGGAAAAAGGGAAAAGAATTTATCATTATTCAGATTTTGAAATAGATTACTTACACGGACTCCATTCGTGTTTCAGCCCTTCCCGGTGCTGTGGCAGCACCAGTAATGGCACAAGCGACTGAGACAGTCGCAGAAGTATTCGGGCTCCAGTGCTGTGACAGCACCTAATTGTGAAGAGGACATGGACTGCGACAGTCGTGAGAGAATTTAAAGAATTTGTCATGTTGACCCACAATGAATGTTGATTGTCCCCTTGGTCGGAACTCAGATATTGTTCCTGTATTTTAAGCCATCTTTTGATTCTTCTTTGAAAATATATACATTGTTTCTCCAGTGAGGAGGAGAAACCGTTAAACGATATATTTATGAAAATCAACAACATTGATGATTGGCATAAAATTTATATATATATATATATATATATATATATATATATATATATATATTATATATATGTTCTATGACAGTTCTTGTATGCCATGCACAGTCACAGACAGGACTACGGTCACATTATTCTATGGTTTCATTTTCATTGTGATTTATGGAGCGTATTGCTGTTTTTGAAGTACATTGGTTACAGTATAACTACACCTCCCCCCCCCCCCCACACCCACACCCACACACACACCGCGCGCCACGCACGCACACACCCACACACAACTTGCACCCCCCTCCCCCTTTTTTTTTTTTTTTTTTTTTCTTTCCTTGTTGATGACATCACATATTATGATGTCAGAACTTGCGGCGCATTATATTTATGACGTCAATTCTTTGCTCTGACCAGTTGCCAAAGATGGACATCACGTAGTTGGATTGTTTTTGTTTTTTTCTCTTGAAAAAGGCCACGTGGCCGAAAATTAGATGAGTGGCATTGTGATTTTTCTATAATGTTTTCTTCCCTTTGGAGGACTATTGCTTTTGTTTGATATATTTATGAACTACTAGTATAATGAGATGAAATTTGGTCCCAGCTAGTGGATCTGTGGAATGTCTGTACCTCCACTGGAGTGGAGGAACATAAGATTTGAAAAGTTGATTATCGTTCAGTAAATTATTCCCCGGAGAGGAGGGGGAGAAGAAGAGTTATTGTAGTGCGCCTTCTGGTTGTTTGGAGAGACTGCGTGTGCACGGAGTGAATGCTGAGCTGAGTGCGGGCATGCATTTGAGCTCAGTGTGACAATCTCTGTCTCGTTCAAACACAGACACATACACAGCTAGACACACAGAACTCACACAAACAGGTAGAGAGAGGAGAGAGAGAGAGAGAGAGAGAGAGAGAGAGAGAGAGAGAGAGAGACAGACAGACAGACAGACAGACAGAGACAGACAGAGACAGACAGGCAGACAGGCAGGGTGAGAGAGAGAGGAAGAATCAGAATCACAAAGGAGAGAAGAAGAAGAAGAAGAAGAGAAGAAGAAGAAGAGGAGGAGGAAGAGGAGGAGGAGGAGGAGGAGGAAAAAGAAGAAGAAGAAGAAGAAGAAGAACAACAACAACAACAACAACAAACAGCAACAGCAACAGCAACAACAGCAACAACAGCAACAGCAACAAAAACAAGAAGAACAAGGACAGGGGGATGAAGAGGAGGAGCAGGACGAGGAAGACGAGGAGGGTGGAGGACGGGGATGTGGCGTAGGAGGACACGACAGAACAAAGAACATCAACGACAACAACAAAGAACATCAACGACAACAACAAAGAACATCAACGACAACAACAAAGAACATCAACGACAACAACAACAACAAAGGGATAGAAACTGGCCGGAGGACCAATTCCTGTCCGCACCATCATCTATTCCCAGCGCCAGGTCTCGCTGCCTCGCCGCACAAGCGGGTCAGTTACGCAAAGCGGAAAAATTATAGGCAGCTGAGCCGACGAGACGACCAACCAACCAGCGAACCGAACGAACAACAGCTGGAGAATGTCGATCACTCCCTCTACCAATCACAAGGGATGTGACACAAAATGGGCGAGTCTCCCAGTCCTACATCTCAACAGAGAGAGAGAGAGAGAGAGAGAGAGAGAGAGTAGGCGACAATTACATGATATAGTTCCTTCTTTCCGCTGAAAACCTGCTGTGAATAAGGGCTGATGCTGAAATAGGAGATCCTTCCGAATCATTTCAGCCAGAACATTTTCCTCCCGTGCCAAAAAACAAACAAACAAACAAAAAAACAGTATTGTCTTCCGATTGGTAGCGAGATCTATCGGAATATGTACTTTCGTAGTACAACATGTACTACTGACTCCATGAGACACTCAAGTGTGCTGGCAGGTCATCAATTTTGAAGATGGTTACTACAATACTGTAGACATAGTTTGTAGATATAGTTTGCCAACACACAAGTTTGAGAGAGAGAGAGAGAGAGAGAGAGAGAGAGAGAGAGAGAGAGAGAGAGAGAGAGAGAGAATACAAATGGTTAAAGAGAGAGAGGAGAGAGAGAGAGAGAGAGAGAGAGAGAGAGAGAGAATTATCGGATGATAAAGGAAGCTTCGAAGATGGATTTATCATCCACTGACCTCTCTCTTGGGGCACTGAGGTCAACGAAATGAAAAGCACACAAACGACACGAGAGAGAGAGAGAGAGAGAGAGAGAGAGAGAGAGAGAGAGAGATGTTTTTCAACAAGTGAAAGTCCACTGTTTCACAGCAAGTACACAAAATGACACATTAGTGCACTTCATTTGAGAAATGTACTTACATTTTACGGTACCTTCTCACCCCCAGAAAACAATATGCAAAAGTGATCAACCGATTGAAGAGAAATGTCTTTTGTAGAAATGAAATGGGATATTAAGTCTGAATATATAAAAATCATGACATCCCAATTACTACACTGTCTGTGACAGACGATACCTAGTATAGTGCCGAAAACCATACGACTAAACTGTACGGCTTAACTGATCTACTATAACTACTTCTGCTACTACTACTACTACTACTACTACTACTGCTATTACTACTGCTGCTATTACCACTACTACTGCTGCCTCTGCTGCTGCTGCTCCTCCTACTACTACTACTCTTATCACCACCACTACCACCACCACCACCCCATCACCACCAACACCACTGCTACTACTACTATTACCACTACTACTGCTTCTACTTCTACTGCTGCTACCACTACTATTACAGCTGCTGCTGCTCTTACTACTGCTATTACTCTTACCATCACCTCCACCACCCCCACCACCTCTAGTATTACTACTACTACTACCACTACTACTACTATAACGGTTAAATATAAAAAAAAGCAGTTATTGGACCATAGGCACACACTTGCAGGCAAGAATGTTATAACAGCCTACATCGCGAGATGCTAATCAAGGGAATTAAAAAGTGACGTAACATCAGGGGCAAGAAGGAAAGGGTCGACATTTGGTTATCAGGGAGTCCCGAAGTTGCCGATGTATGTGGTTGGTGTTCAGTTGTGATGAGATAGATGGAACCATAAACCGGGGGGCGCGGACGGGCCGGCGTTTGTTTATCAGATAGTTTAGCGATCTTTACAGTGTGACCGTTCATTTTTAGCGGATGGTCATTTTGGAGATAAATAGTGTGTGTGCGTGTGTGTGTGTGTGTGTGTGTGTGTGTGTGTGTGTGTGTGTGTGTGTGTGTGTTCTGTCTGTCTGTGTGTGTGTGTGTGTGTGTGGTGTGTGTGTGTGTGTCCGTGCAGTGTACTCGCCTAATCTATAAAATGGTTTCAGTAACCACTCAAAAACCTGGAGAGAGAGAGAGAGAGAGAGAGAGAGAGAGAGAGAGAGAGAGAGAGAGAGAGAGAGAGAGAGATCACCCCACATCTCCCCCCCTCCCCATGCTGGGCGACACATGCTAGACCCGCCGTCACCGATACGGTCGGAAGGTTCGCTGCGCTCACCTGACACTGACCTCTCACATCAGTGTCCTTCAAAGGGGAGCTGCCACTTCCCCTTTAGTCCTCGCAGCCAACAGACAAGCAGTGAACTTCAGCGCGGTGTACGTGAAATGACGACAGAGTGAAACCGGAAACGATGACGTCAAAGGAAAGCCGACCTCAAGTGGGGCATGTCCTCCGTGACTTCCAGAGTCTTCCTCCTTCTCCTGGCGGTCATAGACTCCGTGAGCGACAGGAAATGGAACGGGGGGAGGGGGGTGGGGGGGGGGGGGTGACTGGAGCATGACAACAACCTCAGGCGCAAAACGAGTGATGCAGAGCAGTCAACACACGTGGCAGTGCACTCACGCGTGATGCACGAAATGCTCACGCGAGTTCACGTGCCATACATACGACCTCAAACACACGAACGCATCTATCTATCTATCTATGCACGTCAAGCATGCGTGCGCGCTCTCACACACATGTACGCATCAAAACACACGCGTGCGTCCACACAAACACAAGCATACGTTCATATTGACGCACCGCAGGTATGCACACTTTCAAAAAGCGCGAGAAAAGACAGAGAGAGAGAGAGACAGAGAGAGAGAGAGAGAGAGGGTAGGGGGAAGGCTGACGGACTAGTACACTGGCAGATGTGTTAGTATATGTACAATGGTATCAAATCGAAAAGATAATGAAACATCAAGCTGCGTGGGCTGTAAACAGATGTTCAGGAAGACACCTGTCATAGGCGGTGTAGAATGATACCATGCTACTTTTTCATTCTTCAGATAACCATGGGTTTCTAGCCATCATTTCTCACCCGAGTGTCTGAGAGATGACAACACGAACAGATCTATTCTTGAGCGGGGAGTGATCAAATGACTTTCATCTTGTACATTATTCTCTCTCTCTCTCTCTCTCTCTCTCTCTCTCTCTGTATGTATGTGTGTGTGGGCGTGCGTGCGTGCGTGGGCGTGCGCACGAGCGCGCGCGCGCGCGCGCGCGCGCGTG
>CM065734.1:609192-641692 GCA_033310375.1 Conus canariensis
ATGGTATGTGTCTTCTGGGTTGTATTTGGGATGCAGGAGGCGCCATTTTATTCCTTGTTGTGTCTTGATGATTGTCTTAATTTCATCGTATGACACCAGGTTGTTGGCCTGCTCCTTCTGTGCACCATCTTTTGCCAGAATGTCCGCTTTTTCGTTGCCTCTGATGCCACAGTGTGCTGGTACCCATTGTATCACCACTTTCTCCACTCTGGCACTCAGGGCAACAAGGGCTGAAGTGATATGGTTCTGTTCTTTGCAGCGGGAGTTCTTGAGGGCTTGGAGCACGAGTAGTTGAGTACGGGACGTCAGCATGGGCATCAGCTGCAAAGTCTAACCTCAACCACCTCAATAAGATACAGAACCAAGCTCAGCGTGTCATAATTGGCGCCATGAGATCCACCCCAATCCTGAAGATGGAAGAGACCACTGGGCTACAGTCATTGGAGGACAGAAGGGACACAAAGATCCTCATCCAAGCAGCAAAATTCAAACGCCTTGAAAACCATCCAATGAACAACAGAATGAGCAGACCCACCAAGAGCCGGTTGAAAAGAGGCAGCTTCATCCGCCAGTCAAGACGCCTTGAAAGACAAAGCCCAGTCTGGATGGAACACGAAGCAAAGCCTATCCCTGCAAATGTCACCCACCCATCTTGGAAGAGGCAGGTGTTCCCAACAGTCGTCACCAGCATTCCCGGAGTGGAGAAGAGAGGAATACAGTCAGACACCCAAAGGAAGGCCCTGGCCATGGAGTACATCTGCAACCAATATCCCCAGGAAGACTGGACCAATGTCTTCACAGATGGCTCCGCCACGGAGGCAACGAGGGATGGTGGAGCTGGAATCTTCCTCCGATACAAAGACGGAGATGAAGAAATTGCAATTCCAACAGGAAAATACTCCACCAACTTCCGAGCTGAGCGAGAAGCCCTCTGTGAGGCAGCCACAACAGTCTTGCAGAACTCCAAAAGAACAACAGGGCAGGTGGTGGTCTTCTCTGACGCTCTCTCCGTGCTCCAAGCCCTCAAGAATAAAAGAAACAACCACAAAACAAAAACCAAACGAAACAAAACAAAGAAAACCTCGTTTTAATCGGAAGAAATTCTGAGGTTGATATAAGAATGGAGAGAAGAAAAGAGAAAGCAAGGACAAAAGAAGATAAAAAAAGAGAGGAAGAAAGAAACAGAGACAAACAAATAGATAACACACACTTAGATAAATAGGTTAATAAAGATACATAAATAAAACAGGAAAATAGATCAATAGGGAAATAAATGAATAAATCAGTAGTAAAGAGATAAATGAATAAATAAATCGGTAAATGAATAAACAAATGAATTGGTAAATCAGCAAATGAATTAATAGGAAAATACGAATTTTAAAAGATAAAGAAACAAATGGATGAAGAGGTAAATATATAGGTAAAGAGATAAATAGATAGGTAAATAGACAGATAGATAAATAAATAAATGAATAAGTAAATAAATAAATGAGAAAAGGCGGAACACATTCCAGTGGCTCATCCATCATGTCTTCGCAGTGCCAGAGCGTAAGTAACCAGAACCATAAAGGTAGGTACTCTGTGAAGACGGACTGACGACGTTACTTCCGTACTACTCATGGATAAAAACAGGAGAGAGAGGAGAGAGAGAGAAGGAGAGAGAGAGAGAGAGAGAGAGAGAGAGAGAGAGAGAGAGAGAGAGATGAGAGAGAGGAGAGAGAGACTGAGAGAGACGAAGAGAGAAGAGAGACAGACAGACAGACGAAGACAGACAGAGAGAGAGAGAGAGAGAGAGAGAGAGAGAGAGAGAGAGAGAGAGAGGAGGAGGGAGGAGTGGGGTGGGAGCCGTTTTGAATGAAAGACCTTTCGTAACGCAGTGCACCCCAGTTCCCCCCCCCCCTCCCCTACCCACGCCCACCTCCTACACCCCCATCCGGATGGAAGCCCCAAGAATCAGAACTCATTCTCGCACAAAATATGACTTGAGTAGAAATCTGTCTATATTGCCTGTACTTTTTTGTTTTTATTTGTTTGTTTTGGCTTTTTTTTCCCGTTGAGTCTGGTCTGGTAAGACCACACAGAGACACTTTTTGACACTTTGGTGTTTTATTGTCATTACCAAAGAGGTCTTTTGACAAGGGGGGGAGGGGGTAACAGAACAATAACATTTCCCTCTGCCTTTCCTGCAAACAAATAGTACACATTCCTTCTTAGTGTGTATCAAATCAAAGGTTAACAAAAACAAATAAAGAGAGAGAGAGAGAGACAGACAGACAGACAGACAGACAGACATGCAGAGACAGAGACAGAGAGACAGACAGAGGGAGGTCGATTGGTCGATTGATTGATTGATTGATTGATTGATTGATTGATTGATTGACTGACTGATTGAGATTGATTGATTCATCCATTGATTCATGATCGGTCAATTGGTTGATTAATTGATTGGTTCTTTGGTTGGTTGATTGATTGACGATCGATCGACAGAGAAAGATAGAGAGAGAGGGGGGAGAGAGAGAGAGGCAGAGAGAGAGACAGACAGACAGACAGACAGACAGACAGAGAGAGAGAGAGAGACAGAGAGAGACAGAGAGAGAGAGAGAGAGAGAGACAAACAGACAGACAGACAGTACTCCGATATTCCCATACGCAAAGGATAAGACACGCATGCCTTAGCCGAATACGTGTAGGCGGAGGAAGATGTGTGGGGGAGTGTTGTTAGTCGGCTCACTGAGCTCAAGGAACTCGGAATGAACCGCGCTCATGGACTGCAGATGGTGCAGAGCGTGTCTTCACCACACACAAGCTGTTTTTTTCTTTCTTTTTTTTCTCTCTCTTCTTCTCTCTCTCTCTCTCTCTCTCTCTCTCTCTCTCTCTCTCTCTCTTTTGTCTGTGGTGTCTTAGAGTGAGTACTTTACCGTGGTCAAGGTCAGAGTTATTCCTGGGCGATCCTGCCGATTGTTTTGGAAGAAGGAGGTACATTCGGTTCTGCCACGTTAGCTTGCTTGTTGCAGATGCCTTTTTTTTTCCGTTTTTTCGTTGAATGCTGTTTCATTTCCAAACTTGAAAACAAACTACAAATAAGGAAACCAAACGTGTACATAACGTAATAAGATAATAATGACAACAGAACATAATCATCATGATCATTATGATCATCATCATCGTTATCGTCAACTTTATAACATATTACTTCTGTGATAACCAACATTACTAATACACTACTTTTAAAACCATGACCACTGTTACTACGACACATGCGTTTCTCTATCTAATCACGGACACTTATGAGCACAAGAATGACAGCAAAGAACAAAGACAAAAATAAAGATCTTCAAATAAATGAAAACATGTTTATGTTCTCGCAAGCGTTTTATGCACCACACTGTCCTTGACCTTGTCACCCCTGTTTGACCTCTGCCTCTCTGGGTCAGACCCCCACCTCTCTGTCTGTCTGTCTGTCTGTCTCTGTGTCTCTGTCTCTGTCCCCCCCCCCCTCTCTCTCTCTCTCTCTCTGGTGCATTTTGAACTAGTTATTTTACATCTCGATGTGCTATTTTGTCTGAACATGTTAATGTGGTATGAGTGATGCAAAGCTGTTTTTTTTTAATGTAAGTCAAGGTTTGGGGTTTGTTTGTTTGTTGTGTTGCTAGCCAGTTTGTGATGACCTTCAGTGTTGGTTTGGTTTTTTTCCCCACAGTTCAGTGAGTATGTATGTTGTGTCTGTAATGTATCATGAATCTCATGACTTCAATTTGAACTTTGACATGTCTTTAGTAAAGTGCGGTGTATCTGCTCATCAATATGGAACTGCGCAAAGCAATTCCCCATATCGTTATCATCATCATCATCATCATCATCATCATCATCATCATCATCATTGTTATTATTATAAGTAGTAGTAGTAGTGGTAGTGGTAGTAGTAGTAGCGGTAGAAGTAGTAGTAGCAGTAGTAGTAGTAGTATTGTTGTTATTATCATTATTACTGATACTGTTGTTGTTATATGGTTATATCATTGTTATTATTATTGTTATTATTATTATCATTATCAATATAATCTTTATTATCATTGTTATTGTTATTATCATTATCATTATTATTACTATTATTATTATTATTATCATCATCATCATCATCATTATTATTATTGTCATTATCGTAATCGTTATTATTATTATCATTGCTGTTATTGTTTTTATCATCATTATTATCATCATCATCATCATCGTTGTTATCGTCGTCGTCGTCGTCATTTACATCATCATCATCATTAAGAGTAGTTACAGTAGTATTCATGTATTTCTTTGTTCATGTATTTATCTATTCTTCACTCACTCACTCATTCATCTGTCTATAATTTTTCCAGGCCCTGCGTGTCACCCTCAGCAGGCACTGACGCTGCACCACCGTCTGGTAACCAGCACAATGGCACCATTCTGGGACAGTGCAGTGGTATGTGAATGAGAAAAAAAAAAATCTCTCTCTCTCTCTGTGTGTGTGTGTGTGTGTGTGTGTGTGTGTGTGTGTGTGTGTGTGTGTGTGTGTGTGCACGCGCGCGCGCGCGAGCGCGCCAGCGCGCGAGTGAGCGAACGCACGTTAACCTATGCATACAAACATATTGTTATTGTTGTTTTTCTCTTTCCACAGCAATTCACGGCTAATATCTTGTAATATCCGAAACCAGACACCCTCACTTCATTTCTGTCCGTGTGATAACGTCACGTTATGACGCTAATAATTGCGTGATGTGGCGGATCAGGTGACATGACGTAAGCTGCTTTTCGTTCACATCTGAATGGCGCATCAACATAGTCCATTAAGAGCTTACGGCGATAATGAAATTGTGCCATTGAGGATGCTGGCGAGAGGGGAAGAGGTGGGAACCGGGAGGGGGGGTGGGGGGTGGGGGAGGAGGTGGAGAGGGAAGGGAAGGGGAGGGATGGAGTTGGAACGGATAAGGGAAGCAAAGATGTGAACCGCAGACTGAGACAGACGTGTTATTTTGTTGTTGTTGTTGTTGTTGCTGTTGTTGCTGTTGTTGTTGCTGTTGTTGCTGTTGTTGTTGTTGCTGCTGCTGCTGCTGCTGTTGTTGTTGTTGTTGTTGTTGCTGTTGTTGTTGTTGCTGTTGTTGTTGTTGTTGTTGTTTTGTTGTTGTTGTTGTTGCTGCGGTTGTTGTTGTTATTGCTGTTGTTGTTGATGTTGTTGTGGCTGTTGTTGTTGTTGCTGCTGCGGTTGTTGTTGTTGTTGTTTGTCTCGGTTACTGCGTTTTGTCAAAGAGATAAACATTGGAGGGGCAGTGAGGTGGATGAGAGAGAGAGAGAGAGAGAGAGAGAGAGAGAGAGAGAGAGAGACAGACAGACAGACAGACAAGACAGACAACACACAGAGACAGAGAGAATGTGTTACAGTCAGAGAAAGAGACAGAGACAGACAGACAGACAGAGACAGAGACAGGCAAAAAGAGACAGAGACAGAGAGAGTGCATTCCAAAAATCCTCGCGGTATTTAATCTCCTCCACTGATGATTTTTTTTCAGTTTTAATATCACACACCACACACACACACACACGCGCGCGCGAGCGCGCGCGCGCGCGCGCGCACACACACACGCACAGCCGCACGCGCCACACACACACAACACCCACCCACGTCACACACACACACACACACACACACACACACACACACACACACACACACACACACCACCACCCCACACCACACCACACACCCAACCACCACACACACGCACTCCTCTCCCCGCCTCCTGCACCCCACCCCCACAACCCCCCCAAACCTAATCTCCTCGTCCATGATTGTTCAGTTCAAACTTCAACCCCCCCCCCCCATCCCCCCCCCCCCCCCCCCCCCCCGCCCACCGTCCCTCTCCCCAGCCTACCTCGACCCCAACCACTGCCTCTGCGAATATTCTTTTTTTTCTCAAGTATTTGAAGCATCTGCGCACAATACCCGTAATGAGATTTAAGACGATGCACTATCACAGATACAGAATACACACACACACACACACCACACACACACACACACACACACACACAATAATATATATATATATATATATATATATAACTGCAAAGTGAGGCGACTGCAGGCGGAAATCTTAACAAATTTGAAAAGTTATTGATAAAGCACCGCCGAAAAAAAAAAAAAAAGTAGACAAACGAATCACAAAAGACAAATCAGGACGCGTTTCGACCCTCTTAGGTCTTCTTCAAGCAAGATACACAACACTCAGGACAACGAGAAAAAAAAAACCGAGCAATGCAATGACTTCTCTTCAACCAATTCGGTGAATATAATAATCATGTATATATAAACAAACAAATAAACAAACAAACAAGAACCGGACAAGCAGGATACTCCGACACAAGTACAAAAACATGGCATGACATACTGACCTGGAAGCTGGCATGTTGACTGACGGATCCAGAGGCACTCATTATCATCTGGAAAGCAACGGCGATGTAAGCAACACCGCCGCACTGATCTCCTGATAGAGGAAGGAGTCAATGGCCCGAGGTGTGAATCAGTCAATCAATCAATCAATCGGTCACCGTGGCAGCAGTTATGAGAGCTTCGCTCGCCATTCTTCCCATAGTCTCTGGCTGAGGACACCCGTGGGAGAATGCGTATGTTTTTCGTCATTATGTCAGCGTTAACAGGCCTTGAGAGAAATGGAAGATAAGTGTCTTGACGGAGTATGCGAGTTGTTGAATCGGGACCCTCTGTGTGTGTGTGTGTGTGTGTGTGTGTGTGTGTGTGTGTGTGTGTGTGTGTGTGTGTGTGTGTCTGTCTGTCTGTGTGTGTCTGTGTGTGTGTGTCTCTGTCTCTGTCTCTCTCTCTGTCTCTGCAAGTTGCTCCCACATTTTCTTTCTTCGTCTCCGTCTGTCTGTCTGTCCATCTGTATCTTTCCGTCTGTCTCTCTCTGTCTCTCTGTCTGTCTATCTGTCTGTCTGTCTGTCTCTGTCTGTTCTGTCTGTCTGTCTGTCTGTCTGTCTCTCTCTCTCTCTCTCTCTCTCTCTCTCTCTCTCTCTCCCTCTCTCTCTCTCCAAGTTGTTCCCACGCTTGCTTTCTCCGTCTCACTCTGCCTGTCTACCTGCCTGCCTGCGTGCTGCCTGCCTGCCTGCCTGCCTGCCTGCCTGTCTGTCTGTCTGCCTGCCTGCCTGTCTGTCTGTCCCTCTCTGTCTCTGTCTGTCTGTCTCTCTGTCTGTCTGTCTGTCTATCTGTCTGTCTGTCTGTCTGTCTCTGTCTCTCTGTGCGAGTTTTGTTGTTGTTGGTTGGTTTGTTTTACCCACTCTCTCTCTCTCTCTCTCTCTCTCTCTCTCTCTCTCTCTCTCTCTCTCTCTCTTTGTAACCTGCTCCTTCGTGCCTTTCATTTACATCATCTTGGAAACTTAAACTCTGTGTTAAAAGTAAAAAAAAAAACCTCAAATGTTTACAAAAGTGAACTCACGTCCACGTAAAACCTCACCGACCCATCAATACACAGTGACTACGCACGGGTAGTCAGGAGCCTCAGAGCGGTGGCAGATGGTTGGTCCATCTGATTATCATCTGCTGACCACGCCAACCCCTTAGTGACCTTATCAACACCCCCACTGACCACCTCAGTTTTATGGCCTGTAAGCTGATAGTGCGTTCTGAATTTACAATAAACTGTTGGACGTATTCCCCTTTCCAAATATGTGGCGTCAAATTGGACAGGGGGTGAAGGGTTGAAAAGTGGGGAGGGTGGGTGGGTGGGTGGGAGAGTTTGGGAATGGGAGGTGAAATGCTGGAAGTGCATGGCTGAGAGGGGGGGGGGGGGGTAGGGATGAGGTGGGTGTAGGCAGGAAGAGGGAAAAGAGTGGGGGGTGAGGGTGGTGTTCTTTGAGATGGTTTTTTTTTTCCCTTCAGGTTTCGTCTTCTTCCCCTGGGAAAGGAGTAGCCAATCATGATGTGTGTGTGCGTGCGTGCGTGCGTGCGTGCGTGCGTGCGTGCGAGTGTGTGTGTGTGTGTGTGCGTTTTGCTGATCATGTGCTGTTACTTTGTAATGTGGAGCATATGTTGTACCAGAGAGAGAGAGAGAGAGAGAGAGAGAGAGAGAGAGAGAGAGAGAGAGAGAGAGAGAGGAGAACGGCATCAGCTGGACAGAAAAGTCATGGTAACAACCAACGAATTTCTTCTTTCCTAAAGTATATAAACCTGTCGTGTGTGTGTGTGTGTGTGTGTGTGTGTGTGTGTGTGTGTGTGTGTGTGTGTGTGTGTGTGTGTGTTGCGCGCGCGCGCACGCTTGCGTGCGTGCGTGTGTGCATGCATGTGTGTGTACGTGTAGGCAGTTGTGTGTCTGTGTGTCTGAGTTTCTCTGTCTGTCTGTCTGTCTGTCTGTGCACGTGCTCATTATAAAACCACCACAATCCGCATCTATCTGTCATTCGCTGTCTGTCACAGGACATTAGCTTACTTATTCATGTTTTCTATCAAAACAAACAAACAAACGCTGTCTGTCACAGGAAATTAGCTTACTTATTCATGTTTTCCATCAAAACAAGCAAACAAGAACTATCCTCAGATGTTTACACCTGAACTCTCTGTCCATATTCCACATCATTGATGAACACACAGTACCCTGACCCTGACCCTGAGCCTGACCCTGAAAGACGCGGCTATATGGATCATTCAACTGGCACACTGACCCCTCAGTGACCTCAATTAACCGCGTGGCCACATCATTTTAATTATCTGCAAGCTGGTACATGCTGTCAAAAGGAAAAATGGAAAAAAAAAATTCGGTTTATGTCCATTTCTCATAACTTGTGCCTTCAAACTTGACAGGGCCAAGGGGGGCGGAGGGCGGAGGGCGGGGGGTGGGGGGAGGAGGGGGGAGGGGGTGTATAAAGGAGAGGTTTTGGAATGGGAGGTAAGGTGGGGAAAATGGGAAATTGAAGAAGGTGGTGGAGAGTATAGGGTGGAGGCAGGGAGAGAGAGACAGAGAGAGGGGGGGGGGGGGGGCGGTGAAGGGTGTGTTACATGTGTATTCTGCCAGCTTTGAATGTCTTTCCCTGGAGCCTTCTTTCTGTTCTACTGTGTACTTGTTCGTGTGTTGTGTGTGTGTGTGTGTGTGTGTGTGTGTGTGTGTGTGTGTGTGTGTGTGTGTGTGTGAGTGAGTGGGGGGGGGGGGGCAGAATGTATCTATAATGTTCAGAGAATTATCATTGGCAACGACAATTATATTTATTTTAGTTCAAATAATTGCCATACCTGACATGCTTTGACGGACCAAAGAAAAGAGTTCTGCAACAGATGGTCCAAAAGAATACCAAGTCAGATTCAAACCGATCATCGCAAGCGCGTGGTAAAATGTATTTGTTCTATTCAAAATGCTTTGTTGCCAAATGAAGAAACTCACTATGGTATGTATAGTGGTGCCATGTTTGCATGAACTTTGAACATCAATACAATTTTAGTATGTGGCTGGTAAAGACTTAATTGTGAGCAGAATCAGTCCCTCTAAGCTTCGAGTTCATTCTTTTTTTTTTTTTAATAAACATCGCTAGAACCACGCCCCACACACAGAGAGAGAGAGAGAGAGAGAGAGAGAGAGAGAGAGAGAGAGAGAGACAGACAGACAGACAGACAGACAGACAGACAGTCAGAGGCGCCTAAAGTAAGCAAACCTGTCTTTTGTGAATTTCTTTGCTGACATTTCTTTCTATCCTGTTTTCAAGGCTGGGTGTGTGGGTGTGGAGTGAGAGTTAAGATGGAAAATTGAAGAGGTGGTTGGTGGGGGGGGGGGGACAAATCGATGAGCAGCTGCGTGAATAGAAAAAAAAAAAAAGAAAAGAGAGAAGAAATGAGGGAACGAAAAGAAAGAAAGAAAGAAA
This sequence comes from Conus canariensis, assembly GCA_033310375.1. Classification (NCBI taxonomy): domain Eukaryota; kingdom Metazoa; phylum Mollusca; class Gastropoda; order Neogastropoda; family Conidae; genus Conus; species Conus canariensis. The sequence goes on from CM065734.1 coordinate 619,078, forward strand.
GAAAAGAAAGAAGAGGAAAAGAAGAAGAAGAAGAAGAAGAAAAAAGAAGAAGAAAGGACAGATACAAACAAAAAAAAGATGAACTGACGTTCCTTATGTCGCAACAGAGACCTCCGCAGAAGCAAACAGCTCACAGACACAAACCCACTGCCCATCAGCTGACCTTCTTTATGTCGCAATAGAGACCTCAGCAGAAGCAAACTGCTCACAGACACACAAACCCACTGCCCATCTATCAATCCTCCTGGACCATGTGAAGGTCCGAGAAAGTCAGTCTGCAGGGGGGATGGACGGAGGCAGTGGGTGGGTGTCTCTCTCTCTCTTCTCTGTCTCTCTCTGTCTCTCTGTGTCTGTCTGTCGTCTTGTCTGTGTCTCTCTCTCTCCTCTCCTCTCTCTCTCTCTCTCTCTCTCTCTCTCTCTGTCGCTCTCTCTCTCTCTCTATATATATATTTGTGTGTGTGTGTGCGTGCGTTGTGTGTGTGGTGTGTGTGTTGTGTGTGTGTGTGTGTGTGTGTGTGTGTGTGTGTGTGTGTGCTTGCGCGCGCGCGGTGTGCGCACGCACGTGTATGTGTATTTTGGAATTATGAGTATGTGTATCGTGCTATTGTTTTCATTGCAGTTTCACGGTTTCACCGGCATCGTGCAACAGGCATACGACCAAAAGCGGTTGTAGAGAACGGGTGGGAAATCAGCAAATACAGTGGATTTTCACACACACACCACACACACACACACACACACCACACACACACACCCTCACACACACAATTTCAGCGTGCGCGTACACACACACACACACACACACACACCACACACACACACACCACACACACACACACACCTCACACACAATTTCAAGCGTGCGCGTACACACACACACACACACACACACACACACACACACACACACACACACACACACACACAATCCCAACCCTGTCTCTACCACCTCCATATTTACCATAAAACTCGTGCGCTTCTTTAAAAAAACAACAACAACAACAAAACAAACAAACAAACAAAAAAAGAAAAACAAATCTGTCATTCTCAAGCATCCATCAAACGGCACCCACGAAAGACAAACTGCACCCGGCAGGTGCACTGAGCATGCGCGCCTGGGTCACGTCACGTGGCCGCTTCCTGCCGGAGGACACGTGACCTTCACCGTGAGCGCCCATGGCTGCCGGGATTGACGTTTGAAGTGGCCGCCAGAGCTGACCCAGTTCCGAACGTGACATTGTCCTGGGGGCCCTGGTGAAGGAAGGGCCAAGCAGTCTGTGACCCCTGAGGGTCAGATGGGGAAAGACAAGGGAGTGCTGATGAGGAGTTCTGCTGCCTTCACGACCATGGGGCGAAAATAGTGTCCAAGCGGCGACGATGGTGAAAAGATCAGTTACATCATCCCCATCCCCGTGGTCCTGAAGGCAAAAAGTCCTCATCAGCAGCCTTTCGACGATGGTGAAAAGATCAGTTACATCATCCCCATCCCCGTGGTCCTGAAGGCAAAAAGTCCTCATCAGCAGCCTTGTCTTTCTGGCTGTGTTCACGACACTTTGGATGGGAGAGTGTTACTGTTGAGTTACTAACACCTAGGATGGTAGAGCGTTACTGCTGTGTAACTCACACCTGGGATGGGAGAGTGTTACTGTTGTGTCACTAACACCTAGGATGGTAGAGTGTTACTGCTGTGTTACTAACACCTAGGATGGGACAGTGTTGCTGCTGTGTCAACAACACATAGGATGGTAGAGTGTTGCTGTTGTGTAACTAACACCTAGGATGGGAGAGTGTTACTGTTGTATAACTAACACCTAGGATGGTAGAGTGGTACTGTTGTGTCACTAACACCTAGGATGGGACAGTGTTACTGCTGTGTCACTAACACCTAGGATGGGAGAGTGTTACTGTTGTGTCGCTAACACCTAGGATGGTAGAGTGTTACTGTTGTGTAACTAACACCTAGGATGGGAGAGTGTTTCTGCTATGACATCTTGGATGGTAAAGAGGTTTTTTTCTTTTTCTTTGTATCAACACCTTGGTTGGTAAAGTGTTACTGGTATATGGTAAAGCGTTTGTGTTGTGTTCTACCTTGGATGGTAAAGCGTCACTGTTGTGTTATACCTCGGTAATACCATTGTATGGTAACTTGAATAGTAGCAAGTTACTGTTGCATGCATGATACTGTGGGTGGCAAAGTGTTACTGAGAGAAGAGAGAGAGAGAGAGAGAGGAGAGAGAGAGAGAGAGAGAGAGAGAGAGAGCGACAGATAGACAAAGAAACAGGCAGACAGTCAAAAAGATAGACAGACAGGCTCAGAGAGAGAGAGAGAGAGAGAGAGGAGAGAGAGAGAGAGAGAGAGAGAGAGAGAGAGAGAGAGAGAGAATGCGAATGGTTTAATGTGTTATGCTTTGGGCCCATTCACATGGGGGGGGGGGGGGGGTAGGAGGATGAAACAATACCAACAGATACAATCAAATTCAAACATGTGAGGTCGTCATGACATGGAAGCCACATCAAGGAAACACAGTTCATTTCATGATCAGTCTGCTTAAGCACAATAACAACAGCTTTACCGTCACGGGTCCACAGTTCATTTCATGACCAGTCTGCTAAAGCACAATAACAACAGCTTTGCCGTCACTGTTCCACACACAGTTCATTTCATGATCAGTCTGCTAAAGCACAATAACAACAGCTTTACCGTCACGGGTCCACAGTTCATTTCATGATCAGTCTGCTAAAGCACAACAACAACAGCTTTACCGTCACGGGTCCACAGTTCATTTCATGATCAGTCTGCTTAAGCACAATAACAACAGCTTTACCGTCACTGTTCCACATACAGTTCATTTCATGATCAGTCTGCTAAAGCACAACAACAACAGCTTTACCGTCACTGTTCCACATACAGTTCATTTCATGATCAGTCTGCTTAAGCACAATAACAACAGCTTTACCGTCACTGGTCCACATACAGTTCATTTCATGATCAGTCTGCTAAAGCACAATAACAACAGCTTTACCGTCACGGGTCCACAGTTCATTTCATGATCAGTCTGCTAAAGCACAACAACAACAGCTTTACCGTCACGGGTCCACAGTTCATTTCATGATCAGTCTGCTAAAGCACAATAACAACAGCTTTACCGTCACGGGTCCACAGTTCATTTCATGACCAGTCTGCTAAAGCACAATAACAACAGCTTTACCGTCACGGGTCCACATACAGTTCATTTCATGATCAGTCTGCTAAAGCACAATAACAACAGCTTTGCAGTCACTGGTCCACTTAAGTTCTTGTACTGTGAAGATTGGTTCAAATAATGATGAACTTTACAGTTTACATCACATGAAGACCAAGATTTCTTTTATAACGGGAACACTTTGATCCAAAGTTCAAATGGTAATTCTAAAGTGATTAAGTCATATTCTAAGCAAGATTTCCTTTCAACCTACTGATGCCAGAATAGTTTGATCATGAACTTCTGATTGTCAGGTTGCTTCTGAAACTAAGATTTCCGTTGTCACCAGCACTGGTGTCACGTCTGTCATTTTTTCTCTGGTCTGATAATATTGATGAGGCTGTCCAGTCTCTTTGAGGTATCTTCAAAACATTTTGTTATTACGCTATAAAGGTCACGTACATTCAATTGTGTAGTTCAGCTGATTCACGGATATCAGTGGTGCTATTACACATGTCCTCGTTCTTTGCGTCAGTCTCCTGTGGTTGAAAGGCCAGGTTGTTGTCATGCTCCGCCTGTGTCACTGACTGTGGATCGTTTTCTAGTGGCATCAGCAGAGTTGTATTCCTCTGACGCAGTTTCAAAATGATCACACTCACACATATTCACAAACTGAGAGTTAATGTCGCTTGCAGCGGCAGGCGATGGTCAGCACTGTTGACCTATATCAGTCTGATGCGCACAGCTCTCCACACAGGCCGGATTATCGTCGTGAAATATGTCCGACACAATGTTATTTCCCGTGTCGTAGAACAAACTTGGGGGAGTCAGGAAAAACAAACCAGAGGGAGATGAGGGAGAACTTGCCTTCTGTTGTCGTCTGTGTTCCTCGGCCCGTCTCCTGTCTCTGGATATCTGGGACGGACATTTCCAACGAAAACCGGCAGTGTTGTCTTGGCGAGAGTGTGCAGCGGCGGGTTGAGTTGGCGGCTGTTTTAAACGCAGCATGACGACAGTTTGTGCTCCCCTGCCTTCAATTCTGAACGATGATAACAACAGCTGCTGCAGCAAAGTGTTGAGCAGACGTTCAAGAGTTGGAAAGAGTGGGGGTTAGTTACCGCCAAGGACACAGCCAGAGTACAGGTGTTTAGTCCTGTACTCTGTTTGTCTGTGTTCTTGGCGGTTAGTAACCCCTCTCTTTCCAAATTTTGCTTTATTTTCCGCCCTCAGTCACTCCGGTTTGAAACTATACATTCAAGAGTCGTTGGTAGTCCTGTGACTGACATTGTCATATTTTCTTGCCAAAGGAAAACAAAATTGGTCAGAGCTTCGTTGAAATGCTTCTTGTCGGTAGCCAAGCAAGGCAAGCCACCGAAAGAGAGAGAGAGAGAGAGAGAGAGAGAGAGAGAGAGAGAGAGAGAGAGAGGAGAATGACAATGACAATGTTTTAATGTTAGGCCTCCAGCGTGTAAACATAGGTACACGTAAACAATGTAGTGGCTATCCAAACAGACAGATTATAGGAATCAACTTAAATTTGTAGCAATAACATGTTCTTCCCTGTTTCAGTACATAAAAAATATACATAGCTACATCACGAATGACTAATTTCCTCACTACACAATAAATATCAACCAGTTAACCTTTAAATGCTTTGATATATATTTATATCTAAGTAATGCGTAAGCTTCGCATCGAAAAAAAAATGTAGCTCATCTTCACTATTCTTACAAAATGGGCACTGCACATCCTCATAATCATTTTTCCTGTAGCGTCTATCTATCTTTAAATCATTTATGCCTAAACTGAATCCAGTGAGTGCTGATCTAAATTTATTAATGGTTATTATTGATAAGTATTGTTCACGGTGTGGAAGTAATTTGAAAGAGCAATAGAATTTAAATCTGTCGCTTTCCTTAATCTTGGATTCCCATGTCTGTTTTGAATATTCTCAAGAACATTTTTTAAATTAAAGTTATTCCATTTATATATGCCTCCGAGAAACCATATCTGTCTAAACATGCTTTAATAGATGACACCCAGTTAATAACTTTTGACAGAGAGAGAGAGAAAGAGAGAGAGAGAGAGAGAGAGAGAGAGAGAGAGAGAGAGAGAGAGAGAGAGACAGACAGACAGACAGACAGACAGACAGACAGACAGTCGGCTGGCGGAGGACGGAGGCGAAAACAGACAAACTGATTTACACTAAACAGATCACCACCTACACCGGTTCAACCAGTACTAAAGTCAAGCGGATTTAAACCACCCACAACTGTCAGCCTCACTACACGTAAATAAATTATCTAGACCTCTTAGCCACTGCTCCACCCTGAGAACGAACTGCCTCCAGCCCGCCCCCACCCCCACCAAACCAAGCCGTTCCTATTACTCTCTCTCTCTCTCTCTCTCTCTACGCGCGCGCGCGCACACACACACACACACACACACACACACACACACATACGCATGCACGCACGCACGGACGCACGCACGCAAACATGTACCAAACATACACGCAAGCGCGCGCGCGCGCGGCACACACACACACACACACACACACACACACACACACACACACACACACGCCTCCACGCCCACTCCCCCCGCCCCATCCCTACACACACACGCGCGCGCGCGCGCACGCACGCACACACACACACACACACACACACACACACACACACATTTTTTTCTGCGATGGCCACCCAGTGCAATGAGCCTCGGGTCATACTTAACGTAATCGTATTCACAACTCTGAGCCCTAACGTAAATCCTTCGTCCTGTGACTGTGCATCAACACCAGCAGGCGAACTCTCTCTCTCTCTCTCTCTCTCTCTCTCTCTCTCTCTCTCTCTCTCTCTCTCTCTCTCTCGTGTGAGCAACAAGCGACTTAAGCGGGATTTGGGAGAGGGAGGAGGAGGTGAGAGAATGTCAATATGTAGGTTCTAACCCGCCCATCTTACTCTGCACGAAAACCCCCCTTTTCACAAACAAATCTCGTCCATCTCATGCTACTTTTTGCCAAAATTGACACCTTTTTTACAATCAAAATTAACATGCAAAAACCTCCAAAATTGACGTAATCGTTATTTTAAAATGGGGGGCTTACGTGCAAAACAAAAAATGGGTGATTTAGAACCTACATATTGACATTCTCTTCTGATTAATCTTCTATCTCAAGCACTACTAACAAATCAGAACAAACAACCGGCTTTACGTCTTGGTTAGTTATTTTTACACACACTGAATTTATAGGTCCTTCAACTAATTCTTTAAACCGGCTGTCTTCACCAAATGTGCTTAACTGATAATCGCAAAACCCCGCCTTAATTGATGGTAGTACTCCTAGAACTGTAGATGGATTGCCATCAAATAAATTAGTACTTGTTTTTAACTCCCGTAAATGGACATACAACATCGGGTTAACGAGAAAATCACATGGTTCATTACCTTCAAATTGATAGATGTTTTCTCTTGTACTAAATTTATAAGATCTGCTAGTACTGTGGAAACCCAAGATTCGCGCAAGGCCTTTAGGAAAAGTGTATTCTCTTTTTTCTTCTAGTGGAAAATGCATCGTAATTCTGAGGTTTGCTTCGTTAATTTTTAGTAATATGCCTAATTCGATAAACACTTCTTTTAAAGAACAAAAGCTGTAATAGCCTTCTGGTATTTTTTCATGAGTTATTTGATTGCCCTCTTCATTACTAATATTAATCCAGTTATTCTGAACTTCTTCAGATATATTAAACCACTTAACTTTAAAACCAATTTTTCTAAGAGCAACCCTACTATTACCGCGCCTATTGTTAATTGGATACTTTGAGAACACACTTGTGTTTTGCTTGGTTATATAAAGGAACATCCTTTTTAAATCCTTTTTTTTTTTTAAATCTATTTAAAAATGGAACCTTTTAAATATAATGAAAGTGCTACTTACGATGTAGGGGGGGTTTATGTGCCCAAATCTTTGGACTTTAGTAGCCTAACCATCGCAGTGGATGAATCATATGGCTTTCTAGTCAGGCTTGTAAACCCACTAACTAGATATTTAAATCCTCCAATAAAGAGTGATAGAGTGCCATCAGCATGGTCAACTCACCCCATGGCTTTTTACCAGAATCAGTTAAATTTTGCAGTTTACTGCTCAACCACTGGCTGCGGTGTTTCATATACAAACCATTTAAACCACCCCAACCTCTTAGTAAGGTCAGTATATAACTTTCATGTTTATTATCAGTATAGACGCATACTAACTGAACTACAAGTACGCCTCCCCAATGACAACGCGTTTAATCCATTTCTCAGCCCAATGGACAATAATGCATATGAAAGAATCTGCAACGAATTTAACATTAACCCTTCAAATAACTTTAGACAAAAGTTAGACCGCAATCACGGGTTGGGCACATTGTATTTGTGGGGTCAGCGTAGAGAATATAATTTTGACTACTGGCCCGGCCACACCTCTTTTAAGTCAAACTCCCAAGTTAGATTGGGATCAATAGAACAAAAACACCCCAATGCTTGGGCAACATTTATCTTTGATAAAAGTGAAGGCCTAACAATGCCAGGAGTGCAAAGACTTAATGACTCCATACGGACGTACGTTTGGTGTCTATTAGGAGCGCAAGCACAGACCAAGTCTAGCATAGTGGATCAATCTACAGGCTTTGACGCCAGAAAACAATTTTTAGCTAATTTAGAAGATGCTATTAACTCTGCTGTTGATTTGCCTTCCAGCATACAAAGGTACCAAAACGTTCTTTCACATGCTAGGTCAAAGGTTGACTTTGTTGTGGGTCATGGATTATACATGCTGCCTTCTGACCTTAGACTGCAGATTGGCATGATACAGAATTATAATAATGAAATTCTCATAGCCGGAGACGATCAAAACTTAGGACACAATCAAGGCTTAAACACAAGGCCCGCGCCAGCCATTTTTAAAAAAGTATCTAGCCCTGAACCTGCAGAAAGCGACCCCCCACCAGTTATAAGCAGCCCAGAAAGCAGTCCACCACCTGTTGATGTACCTCACCCGACAGACACACTAGCGAAAAGACGGCCCTTGTTGTGTTTTTAACTTTTACTGGACTGGTCATACTTTATTTTACTAAAAATTAAACCGGCAGCCAGCACCCCCAAAGTCCACAGATGGTTAGCCATATAACCAACCACTTTGCCTATTGTAGACAAAACCCAACTAACAACACCGCCTATTATGCCAGGCAGTGCACCAAGCGCTTTGGCAGCTAACTTCTTTAATAAGTTTGCCAGATGGTGCAATTGTTTTCTAATCCAACTTTTACCGGGCTGAGGCGTCGGAGGAGCTACTGACCCTGTTGGCGCACTGCCGGTTAATGCATAAACCAGTGTAGAGATAGCAAACCCAACGGCCGTTAATATACTAACTATTGTAATCCCCTGCTCTCTGAACAGAGTCCTTATTCTTTCTGCTAGCGTAGTATTTTCATAAATCATTTTGTTTATAGTTTCTCTGATTCTGCTTATTTGGGTTGCTATTTTTTCTCTGTTAATATACAACGCTGCTAACACGTTTGCCTTTTCTTTCATTAAATCCTGTATTTTCGCCTGTATTCTAGCCTTTTCTTCCGGCTCTAAATTGTTATCATCTGCATCAGCCAGCTTATTTTTTTCTTCGTCTATCTCTCTCTTTATCTCATTAAATTTTGCCAAGTTGTTGTTTAGTTCTTCATTCGTAGTTGTTAAAGCAGACTTAATATTCAAGAGTTCACGCAGAGCAGTTCTAATATCCCTGAGTTCACTCGTAGACAATGGAGGATCAACAATTGTTTTTAAAGCTGTTTCTTCTTCAGGACTCAGCTCACCTTCTCTTTGCCTAGGCGAACCGCCAATTGGCCCCTCGATAAAACTCGTCTCATCAATAAAACTCGCCTCAAATTCTGTTATTACTTTATCTGTTTTTTGACCTACCTCTGGAATAGTGGCGATTTCTATTTCAGATCGTATTGGCAACGTCCGCCCCATTTTCTGTAAAAGTCTAACAGCATCAGACCTTAGATTTGTAATGTTTAATCGTTCTGCATCAGCAGCAGGGAGGTCTCGTCTAATTGTACTTAGACTTAAAAACTTGGTCGCGTTTGGCTTTGTAGTAACTCTTACGCGGCCTTCTTCACTAGTCCTAATATACAAATGGCCGCCATCTTCTTCAAAATCGTTAAGATCAAGTATTTCTGGCAGCTCCCGTTCTATACTTTTATAGAATGATTCAATTCGTCGTTGCAATAGTTCGTGACGCTGTCTAGGGAGTGAAGAGCCTACTCCTAAAAGTTCTTGACGAGCACTAAGGAGTGAAGAACCTACATCTTGAGGTTGTCTAGGGAGTAAAGGACGTGCTTCTGCCCCCTCAAGTTCATCTTGTATTGAACGACCTGGTTCTATTTCATCTTCTTCTTCAATAGGACTAATCGCGTCAAAATCTTCATCAGCCATATTTATATATTTATTATTTTTTGTTTTATAAAAAATGAACCCATACGGTTGCGACCTTGATCCATTCAGAAAAGCGAAGGAACCCCATGGCATAAAAGGCATAAGACAGACTGTGCGGGTTGTAAATAATCCATCAACAATTGAGCCAAATGAAATGTTAACAGTAAGATTTAGTGACCTCGGGCCTGACGATGTTATAATGCCGGGCACTGCCAGGCTGTCATTCAAAATAGATATTGAGTCGGCGGATCCTAATGCCACTGTCGTTGCTAACCTGGGCAGGGCCATCATTAAAAATATGGTAATTAAACTGGAGGGTAGAGAAGTCTTCTCACTGAGTAGCGCAGACATTTTTAATCTCTATTCGGATCTGTGGCTGCCTAGAACAGAAAGAAAAGACAAAATCTTTCAAGGAATCCAGAGCCCAAACGGTCTTAAGCACAGGCTTAATGCTGCAGATGCAAAGGAAGACGAGGGAGACCAGGCAATAGCGCGAGCATTTAAGAACAGATTTTGCATCCCTCTAGATTTTGAACTGTTAAAAACCCATCAGCCATATTACCAAGGCGCACTAAGAGACAAACTTACTTACGAACTGACATTCAATGACAGCGGGTCTGTTATTCTATCAGATGACCCAACAGCTAGATACACTGTCAGCAACATCTCTCTTAATTTTGACGTTGTTACTAACCCTGAACTAGCTAGAATAATCTTAAACCAGTATAAAAGTAGGGCGGTTGTTTACTTTGAAAGAGTTTTACACCACAGTCTAGCGATTAAAAACAAGCAAGACACTGTCTGGGAAATAGCTATAAGCAATTCTTTAAGGTCTCTAAAGGGGGTTCTCTTGCTATTTACTGAACCCTCAGCTCCTTTTCAGAGAGAATCTGAGGTGTTTTACAACCCAAAAATTGAGCAGTTGTCTTGTACAGTAGATGGTAAGCCTTTTCAGCTGTATTCAGCCGGACTTTTACCTGACCAACACTTTGATGAAATAAGAAAATTGTTTGCTGGAGGCAGACAGACAAGCCCCACAGCCGATCATGTGTGTAAAAAACTTCACCTTCACGATGTAAGACTTGAAGATTATCTAACAGACAAATATGGACTATGGCTGGATTTTAGATCCACGTATGACAACAGACTGCACGGGAGTGGAAGAAGGGTAGGGTCAGATGGCATACTCATACAGATTAATAAGGAAGAGGAGGAGAATGGCCAGATACAAATGCACGTTTTTGTGGTTTATGACGCCCAGCTGAACATTGAAGAAAATAGACTGAAAGAAATAGCCTATTAAAACAGATGGATAGTTTGAACTTTTTACCTAAAGACCCGCACTGTTCGCTTATTTGTGGGATTACTGGGTGTGGGAAAACTGTCTTCGTGCTTGATTTGTTACAAACAGTCTACAGATTTCATTACGAGTACATTGTTATATTCTGCACAACCATTAAGCACAACAAGTCTTACAAAGAAAGGCAGTTTGTTTGGACAGACGAGAATATATTCTTAGTTGATCCTACTGACAAGCTAAGCGACTGTTTAGAACATTACTATAGGCTATTTGAGGGAACCGAAACGCTGTTTATTATTGATGACTGTTCAGCCGAACAAGACATTGTTAAAAAAAGAAGGACTCTGTCTAAGCTAGCCTTTAGCGGAAGACACGCATTAGTTTCTGTTTGGCTCTTAACTCAAAAATACAATGCTGTCTTAAAAGACTTTAGATCGCAGTTAAAATCAGTCATCTTATTCTATACTAAGGACCGGGACAGTTTTGAAGAATGTTTAAGTGAAAACTATATAATCAGGGACAGGGATGAACTAAAAAAAATAAAAGAGCAGCTAGAAAAATCTAAGCACGCTAAACTATGCTTACGGACTGACCCGCCAGTTCAATACGTTTGCTTATTATAGATTGCTTATAATAAATTGTTTACTATAGATTGTTTATTATAGATTGTTTACTATAAATTGTTTAATAATAAATTGTTTATATTAAAAAGAATGTCTCGAGGACCTGAATCAAAAGCAGAGTTAGCTCCTAAATGCGTTGCAGTAGAGATAAAAGATCTAGCAGATACAACTGACTTTGATCTGATAGGAGTGGCAGGAAATGTTTATGGATTTGAATACACCGACGACGGTGTTTACAAACGAATAGAAATTGAAGATAAAAAACGACAGCAATATCCTACCCTGGAAGAGATAAGAAATCTAAGGGCAAACGATTTTGGCAAACACGAATACAAACTTCATAAACGAGAGAATGCTTGGGCGTTGCTTCCTGACATTAACTGGGATTTAAAGTTTGAACTACGAAGCCCCCATGTATACTTTGATAAGAAATACAATTTTAGAAAAGCTTTGAATGAAGGACGCCTTCTTGCTAGCCTAGTCCCAGGAACACAACAGAAAAAGCAGATTGAAATAACCAGGCAGGGCTCTGTATATATGCTGCGGAGAAAGAAGTCCTTAGCTGAAGTGGGGGGTGACACCGTCGGCTTAGAGTTTAACCCAAAACTAGAATCACTGCCTAGAAAAATGACAATGCTTTTTCGCTTATTTATCACTCCAAGGGAGTCTGATCCTAGTTTGCCAGAGCATACGTTAATCAGAGGTGTACAAATAAAGTCTGAAAACTTGGACGGGCCTCTCAGGCTTGTTATTGCTATTACTAAAAACGGGGATGAAATATAAACACTTCTGTATCTTCTGACAAAGTCACTGTGATGGTTGACAATGCTAAACTAACAGTGCTTGATTTTATTTTTATTAAGTATGTTGATTTTATTGCGTTTTACTCTGTTGATGAAGTGCTGCCAGAAGGGTTAATAAGAAAATATGTACAAGATTAATCTTAATTAAAAAATTAATCTTAATTAAAAAATGGATGATCAGGCTCAAAAGTTTAGGTTAGAGCAAATAACTGAACTTCAAGAAGAAATAGAAAGTGACTTGAATAAGTATAGGGTTACTAGAAAGAAATATGCTAAAGTTTTAAATACTCTTTCTTATATAATCACCGGCTCATCAGCCGTAGCGAGCGTAAGTACTGGGTCTAGCGTTGCTCTTTTAGCTACTGGGGCCGGAGCGCCAGCCTCTTTAGCATTAGGGAGCCTTGGTTTGGGTTTAGGTGCTATGTCTATGATTGTGAGTGCTGTTTTAAAAAAATTAACGCCTAAACTACAAAAGCACACTGCCATTGTAGCCCTAGCATCAGCAAAACTTTGTTCATTAAGACTGAGAATAAGCAAAGCATTGCAGGATGAAAACATTACAGCTGAAGAATTTGAGCATCTTATGGCTGATGGTGAGGATTACAGGCGACAAAAACCTGAACTTCAAAAGGAGTGGAGAAAGACTTTTACTTCGCAACAGGTAGACACTGAGACAATCAAACAGAACATTGAAAAGCAAGCAAACAATCAGTTAAACCCAAAAATAGACTAAAAATAAGATGTGAACTAAAATAAATAAATAAATCATAAGTTTAACAAAAAAAATAAATAAATCATAAGTTTAACAAAAAAAAATAAATACTATTTTTTTTTTTTTTTAACTAATCGGCACCGTATTTGGTGGGACAACTTGCAACTCTTCGCGAACAAACGATCTTTTAGGGGCAGGCTTTTTAGACGCAGAAGAAAGAGTCTCTCTTAAATAATATACGGGAGGGGTTGTTTTCTTAATTCTTTCAACTTCATATACATCTACGCTCCATATAGGGTCTGTGGCTCTAATTCTAACATCACCCTCTGCCTCTCCAGGCGCATACAAGAATCTTACTTTTAGTCCGAACGGCAAGAGTTTTTGATTACCTTGGATGTCTTCAGTAATGCTAATTTTTTTTAATTTGATCGCGTTCACTGGCTTAAGACCCGTTGCTTTAAATTCTTCATTGTTCATGGCGCGTAAGACTGCTGGCAATCTCCTAACCCATTCTGTGTTGCGTGTTTTGTCCATAAGGTCTCTATGACATTGATAGATAAACAGACGCTCAGCCAGATTCTTATTAAAGTTTTCTACTAGAGCCTGGGAGCGATGGTTGCCTGGAATTCCTCTCTTAACTGTAACCCGATGTCTTAAAAACAGCTGGTTTACAGCCCCTTTAAACTCTTTCCCATCATCAACCTGAATCAGCCTAGGATACTTTAATGGACCTCGCATGTATATTTGTTGTAAAGCCACAGCCACAGCAGTTGAGCTTTTATCCGTTAAAGGCTCAGCGTCTTTATACCTTGAAGCCATGTCAACAACTGTAAGAGCATACTTAAACTTTTTTCTTCTAACTTTGTCATGTGGAAGGTACAACAAGTCCATCTGGTGGGTGTCATTAGGAACTGAGTTAACAAATCGAGGTCTTATTATTCTTTTTGGGGCAGGCAGATATATTTGCCAGATCGCTTGTTTTGAAAGCCAGTCTTTTGCTTCTGATTCAGACACCCTAGCAGCTTTACTCAGTTTATCAATAGCAGCCTTTCCTTTCCAATACCCTCCAGGAGAATAATATATTTTGTACTTCGTATCGTCCATAAGAAGGGGCTGTTTTTATTACATTTTTAACTATGTTTTTAGATTGAATATGCAAGAAGAAAGATTGCTCCCATGGCACCTATAATAAAGCCTATTTCTACCATTTTCTGATCCTCAGATGGTTCATAAAAGTCAGACAGTTCTGGCGGTGACGATGTTAGAAACTTCTTTCCTGTCACTAAGTAATATTCATTCATTGCTTCATCAACGTCTGTAAATGTGTGCTCCGCATGTCCCTGTTCTCTTAACTTTTTATTAATAAAGTCTAAGTGAGCAATTCTCCTTTTCTCGTAAGCGTCTCTTGCCTTAGCTAAATCTTCCATTGCCTTGTTATGGCGTTCTCTCTCTTCATCAGACCGCAATTTACTAAACATATAATTACTGCCGGAGAAAGCCAATGCATTAACAATAGCCCCGCCCACCATCAGAACTATTCCAGACATCTTTTTTATAAATGAATGAATCTTTTTTTTTTATAAATCAATATTTTTTAGAATGAATCTTTTTTTATAAATCAATCTGCCTAAATGCATTAATCTTTCTATGCATTGATGTTTTCTGGGATAATCCCCTGTGTAACAAGAAAGTCTTTTGAGGCAATCCCCGCCGTTATTACAGCTATAACCTTAACAACATCCTCAATGTCTAACCTTCCTAGATCAGCTGGCCTCATTTTAAACATGTTTTTTTGCTAACATGCTATATCCTATACTAAGGCCGCCGATTACAGCAGAGTGGTAAATCGTATTAATAATCTTTTTTTCGCTCATGTTTTTTATTAACTAAAAAAAAAATAATGAAAATAATCATAATATGAAAGACTGTCTATGTGCTTTTTAATCAGATAATCTTTTGTTGCCAGAGCTAAAAATAAGGTTGTAACTAGTTTCGGCGAATCTTCTATCTTTCCTATGTTGGGCGGTTTTATTCTTAACAAACATTTTGCTAGGGTTGAATAAACTATAACACCAACAATAGGCACTGCATAATTAACCAGCGTTATACTCATGGTTTTATTTTTTTATTTATTTAATTTTTAGATTTAAAAATGACGGCCAAACACAGCGAATCTGATCTAATGATTTTAGTAGAAAATTGTAATGAACTATTTGACGAAACGATGAAAGTGTTAAACATTGATTTTAGTAAATCTGGGTTTGAGAATGATGTAAACAATTTAATCAAAAATCATAGTGAACTATTTGACAAAGCAATCAAAGAGTTAAACATTGGCTGTAGTGATTCAAAAAAAGCTAAAGTATTGGCAGGCGTTCTTGTAAGATTAGGGTGTCTTGAAGTATTGCAACGCTTGGGTGAAGAATAAAAGCGCGTTTACTTACTTTTACTTACATTTATTTTTTTTTTTTTTTACGTAAATATTGTGGGTTAAAAATGAACCCCCCAAGTAAATCCGAGGTTGAAAAACTATATACGTGGGAGGAGATATTTGACGGCAATGAACAATTAAGCGATATGTTCATTGAATTAGACATGGACATTATTAACCCTATAAACATTCGCGAAAGCGTAACACATGCTATTTCTAAAATCCCAGAGTCTCTTCAAATTAACCCGCAAGTAAAAGTGTTGTTGGCCATTAAGATTGAATATATAACCCCTGATGATAGTAGTATGCAAGTCTGGGTTTCAACTAGACAGAAAAAAGTAATCAGCTATCGCAACTTTACACCTGGCTGGGCTGATTACATGCTTACACAGTTTAACCATGCGATTGAAGAAGCGAAACTGCGCGGCTCCGGTTGGTCTAAAGGAACAGTCCTCGAAATCAAATTAAGACAAACCAAATACTATCATATAGTCGGCAATTCTTACATCCCTCTCCCAAGAGAGTTAGTTCTTAAACGAGCAGTCTTAAATATACATAATTCAGACAACTTATGTTTCATGTGGTGTGTTTTGGCGCACTTACACCCTGTTAAAAAGCACCCAGACAGAGTTTCTAATTATAGGCAGTATATAAATGAGCTGAACTTAAATAACATAACCTTTCCAGTAAGCATAGAAAGTATATCTCGGTTTGAAGAGCAAAACAAGCCTATAACTGTAAGCGTATACACATGGAATTCAGTAGACAATCTAGTCCCTCTAAGGGTCTCTCCCGAAGCTCCCCCTTTAGGCGAATCACTTGAGAATCATGTCGACTTGATTCTGTTTGCAGACGGTTCCAAGAGTCACTATGTATTAATTAGAACAATGAGCAGACTTCTGGCGTATACCACAAAGGATCCTGCTAAACAGGGGCTTTGTAGAAGGTGTTTGGTTAGAATTCCATCTATACAGGCAGCTGAAAAACATAAGAAACATTGTAAAAGTTTTGAAGACTGTAAAACCGAAATTATTGCGCCCCCGCCCGGGTCTAAAGTTAGTTTTAAGAATGTACGAAAAATGCAAATGAGCCCATACGTAGTCTATGCTGACTTTGAATCAATCTTGCCACAGTACTATGGTCCACAAGAACGGACACAACAAAAAACAACCTTATTGTCCCGCCATCAGATATGTTCTTATGCTTTTGTCGTTGTTAGGTCAGACGGTGGACACACACAGCCGGAGATTTACAGAGGTCCCGACGCAGCTAATCGATTTTTGAAGTAGATGAAACATCTTCGCAATCAATTTTCCAATCGGCTGAACCTTTCAGGCATTAAGATGACCCTCGAAGACCAAAGGCGCTACGAATCAGCCACCCACTGCTGGATATGCAACAGAGAATTATCAGGCGATGCTGTAAGGGACCATGATCACATTACTGGAAAATTCAGAGGGGCGGCGCATAATAGCTGTAATCTTCAACTTAAGGTTGATCCCAAGACATGGAAACTGCCAATCTTCTTTCATAACTTGCGGGGCTATGATTCTCACTTTATCATGCAGGCAGTGACTTCTGAATGTAAGAGGGTTAGCTGTATTGCACAATCATCAGAAAAGTATATGACCTTTACTCTTGACTGTTTATCCTTTTATGACTCTGCCCAGCATCTGATGGGAAGTTTGGATAAATTAGCAGAATCTCTACAAGACTATCCAATCACTAAACAATATTTCGATCCATCTTTAGTCCGTAAAGGCGTCTATCCTTATGAATACATGGACTCGTGGGACAAGTTTGATGAGCCGGCGCTGCCAGCAAAGGAAGACTTTTACAGCCGTCTTAGAGGTGGAGGCATATCTGACGCCGACTATGAATACGCGCAGAAAGCCTGGACAGAATTACACTGCAAAACGATGGGCGATTATCACGATCAATATTTATTGGCCGACGTGTGTTTATTGGCAGACGTCTTTCAGAATTGCAGATCCACTTGCATGAAACATTACGGCCTGGATTCATCACAGTACATCTCTGCCCCGGGGTTGTCTTGGGATGCATTCTTGAAGTCTACAAACGCCGAGATTGACTTAATATCTGATCTAGATACACTCCAGATGATTGAGGGCGGGCTGAGAGAAGGCATTAGCATGGCCTGTCATCCTTACCGCAGAGCCAACAACAAGTACTTAGACGATTATGATCCAACTAAACCATCTAACTATCTAATGTACTTAGACGCCAACAATCTGTATGGGTGGGCCATGAGCCAGGCATTGCCATTAAGAAACTTTAAAATGATAAACGGACCCCATGAGGTTACTGCCGTGTTGGGTATACTATCACAGCTTACGCCCGATAATCCAATAGGACTAATCTTAGAAGTAGACTTAGATTATCCTACAGAGTTGCACGACCTCCATAACGATTTCCCCCTAGCCGCAGAAAGATTAAAGATGAGTCCCACAGAACCGCCCAAGCTCGTGCCTAACCTCTTTAACAAAACTAAATATGTCTGTCATTACAGGCTGTTACAATTTTACTTAAGGCACGGGTTGAAACTTACCGCCGTTCACAGAATGATTACCTATGACCAAGGGCCTTTCATGAGGCCATACATCATGAAGAACACCGATCTTAGAACTAAGGCCACTGATGCCTCAGAAAAAGACTTTTTTAAGTTGATGAACAACAGTTGTTTTGGCAAAAACCATGGAGAACGTACACAATCGTAAAGATGTAAGATTAGTTACAAACAAAAAACAAGCAATTAAGCTGGCCTCTAAACCTAACTATCAAGACTTTAGAATATTTAGCGACAGCCTGGTTGGCATTATGATGAAGAAACTGAGTGTGAAGTCGGACAAGCCGGTGTTTATCGGGTTTGCCGTGCTAGAGCTGTCAAAGTTATTAATGCTTGAATTTCTATACGACTACTTTAAGCCGCTGTACCCAGAATCAAATGTCCTTTACACAGACACCGATAGTTTTATTATGGACATCCCAACTGAAGACTTTTACAAAGACATGGAAATAGAGGTAGCCAAAGGAGCTGACGGGTGGTACGACACATGCGACTATCCTAAAGATTCGCCTTTACACTCAACCGTGAACAAGAAAGTGATTGGAAAGATGAAGGATGAATTTAATGGGACGATTATACAAGAATATGTTGGCCTGCGGTCGAAGATGTATAGCGTTGCTACCCAGACTTCTGTAACAAAGAAAGCTAAGGGCATAGATAAAGAAGTTGTAAAAAAAGAAATAAGTCACAACAACTACAAGCAGGCTCTCTTTGAACGCGAAGTATTTTATCACACAAATGTTAATCTGCGCTCTACTCTTCATCAAGTAAACACAACTGCTGTTAATAAGAAGTCACTAGTTTCTAACAATAACAAGCGAACTTACGTTAATCCTGAGTTTTCATACGCAATAGGCCCCCGGAGAACTGACTTGTCCGACTTAACTTAAGATCTTAACTAGTACTTAACTTAAGATCTTAACTAGTACTTTAAACTTAAGATCTTAACTAATACTTAACATGACCTGCACTTAACTTGCACTTAACTTGCACTTAACTTGTTATAACTGACTTAACCAGTACTTAGCTTGTACTTAGCCAGTACTTAACAACACATTAAAAAAAAACTAATTTATTAAAAATGGGTCTACAGCAGGAGGTTGTACTTTTTTTGCAGAAGCTGGTTCTTTTACTGTTTTTGTGGGGATTTGTGACTTTGTTGCTAAGTATGGCTTTAGGCGCTTGTATGCTAAAAGCCCCCCACCAACAACAATACCTCCCAGTACATAATAATACATCTTATAGTTTGATTGTGTTGTTGTTGGCGGCGGTGCTGGTGCTGGTGCTGTTGTTGTATTACTATCTAATAATTTTTGTTTTGCTGCTTGGTTTGCTTTTTGCAGTCTGTTCCATTCGGCTAGTTTACGAC
This sequence comes from Conus canariensis, assembly GCA_033310375.1. NCBI lineage: Eukaryota > Metazoa > Mollusca > Gastropoda > Neogastropoda > Conidae > Conus > Conus canariensis. Next base: position 638,562 of record CM065734.1, read on the forward strand.
CGGCCTCAACACGCCCAGCACTTTTAGCTTTAGTAACACTACTCACCTGCGGGACACTCAGTTGTGGATTCACTTGTGAGGCACTCGCCTGTAAATCCACTTGTGGGGCATTCTGCTCCTGTGGAGTCTTCTTCTCCTGCTCGCTCATTTTTTTTAGTCTGATTAAAATTAATATGATTAAAATTAATGTGATTAAAAGTAATTAATCCCATGATGAATGGACATAGCAACGTCCCAAATCTATAATACATGTCACATGCAAGAGATTCTAGGGACTTGGTTAAAACCGGATCTTGTGTTAAGTCATATTTTAAATCTTCTTCTGAATCAATCGGCGCTATCTTGCCTACTAACTTAGCATATAAACTAATCATTGTCTGTCCCACCGATCTAACCATTTTTGATCCTAGCTGTGCTTCGTACCTAGCGTAATACTTCTCAACGTCTGATGTAGACAATTGCTGAATCTGTTCAATACTTAGTTCAACGCCTAAATACTGCCTGGTTTTCCCACACGCAGCCAGCGAGTATAATCTTTCTTTATGACAGAGGTCTGCTGCCTCCTCACACTTTAATAGCTCGTCGCAATCCATTTTTAAAAGCAATAAAAAAAATAATTGTAAATTCAGCTGTTATTTATTATTCATAGTCTTTTACTAATCTTAAAAACTGTCCAGGTTTAAAAGTAACAGTTACTCCTTCAGGGTCAGTAGAAGCAGTCAGATTAAAATCTTCAGGAGCTATTTGATCAATCAAAATGACAAACAACTTTATAACTGGATGGGGCCAAGAATGCGGTAGTTTACTGATGGCGTTCCTTACGCTTTCCCGCATATCTACGCGCTCAAAAAGCTCCGTAATTAATTCTTCAAACTCTTCTCTATCAACCCCCCAGCTCCTTTCCTGCAACTCCCAATCTCTAAATATATCAATAAGCTCTGCAACTACTCCGGGCTTCATTTTTTAAACCAGATTATAAACACCAATTAAAAAAATTAAGCAAGCCATTCTTCTTGTTTGCGCAAGAATCAGAAGAGAGAAAGGGTAAATAGTGATTCTGTTGGTAGTAAACTGGGTCAAACAGCCCTGTGTGATCGCTTGACCTACAAAGCTCAGCAGTAAACTAGGTCAAACGACCCTGTGTGATCACTTGGCCTAGGTCAAACGACCCTATGTGATCACTTGGCCTACAAAGCTCAGCAGTAAACTAGGTCAAACGACCCTATGTGATCAATTGACCTACAAAGCTCAGCAGTAAACTAGGTCAAACGACCCTATGTGATCACTTGACCTACAAAGCTCAGCAGTAAACTAGGTCAAACGACCCTATGTGATCACTTGACCTACAAAGCTCAGCAGTAAACTAGGTCAAACGACCCTATGTGATCACTTGACCTACAAAGTGGTGCAGTAAACTGGGTCAAGCGACCCTGTGTGATCACTTGACCGAGTGTATTGAGGTGCTTTGCTTAGCTAGGAGAGAATGTCAATATGTAGGTTCTAAATCACCCATTTTTTTGTTTTGCACGTAAGCCCCCCATTTTAAAATAACGATTACGTCAATTTTGGAGGTTTTTGCATGTTAATTTTGATTGTAAAAAAGGTGTCAATTTTGGCAAAAAGTAGCATGAGATGGACGAGATTTGTTTGTGAAAAGGGGGGTTTTCGTGCAGAGTAAGATGGGCGGGTTAGAACCTACATATTGACATTCTCTAGGTGGAAGAGGGGCGGGGCGGGCGGAGAGGAGAGAGGGATGGAGAAAGTGGTTGGAGGTGAAGGTTGGGAGAGTGCGTGTGGCGAGAGGTGAGTGGGTGGGTGGAGATTTGAGGGAGGTTGGGGGATGAGAAAGTGAGAAACACGTAGTACGTTGGGGTGTTAGGCTCCTCCAGGGAAAGTGCACCAAAAGACTCTGTTTTTGTTTTTTTGTTTTGTTTTGTTTTTCTTTAGCACCCCCGCTCCCCACTCCCCTTCTTCCCCCCCCCCCCCCCTTTTTTTTTTTTTCCATAGCCTTGTTGAGCTCTGATCTCCTGCCTCTGGCTCTCTTGGAGTGACCCACCCATGGCTACCACTCCTTTCGGCTTTTCTTCCTTTTTTTCCCATGTAACCGACAGAACTTTGAAAGGAATTACATAACCCCCCCCCAAAAAAGCAGTAAGATTTTGTGTGAGGGTGGTGGGGGGAGGAAGCTGGGGGGGGGGGGGGGGGGCGAGAGCGTGTGGGTGTGTGGGCGTGTGTTTTTGTGTACTATGAGCCTGCTAGTCTATTCTACGCTGCAGGGCTAGAGAAGAATATGAACCGTTTTAAAATCCGATCTAGTTGCAAAGTAAAACGACTGCAAGCGGAAATCTAAACAAATCTGAAATAAATGTTTCAACGCCTATCTTGCGCTGAAGTGATTGAAGAAGATAAGTGATTGCGCGTTCATTTTCGTTGCCCTAATTGTTTGGTATCTTGCCTGAAGAAGGCGTAAGAGGTCGAAACGCGTCGTGTTTTGTCTTGTGATTCGTTTGTCCACATTTTTTTTTTTTTTTTTTTTTGCGGTTCGCTAACATTTATTTAAGATTTGTTTAAAATCCGAGTCCACGAGAGTAACTTTTTAACAAGGGTTTTTATCATTTAAACGATGGCTTTGTGTAAGTTCAGCAATAGTATTCATGTGTTTCAGCTAGCGATAATCCCATAAGGTATACACGCATGGTCTATATTAGAATCGACTTGAGCGTGGGTAAAAAAAAAAAAAAAAAGAAAAAACAGAAACATCATACACGAGCGGAGGTCAAAGAAGTGACGGCACTGCCGCGTTTGATAGACTCAAGAAAACTTTATTACACACACACACACAACACACACACACACACACACACACACACACACACACACACACACACAACACACCCTGCGCTCCACAAAAAAAAAAAAAAAAAATACACAACTGATCCGCCCCTGGATTTGATCTTCTCTCCGGCGACGGGTCCGAGGAGATCTAGCCCCTCGTGCCTGGAACGGACGAACCTGAGGAACCAACAGCCTCCTGATTCTGCCGTCTGTCGCCGCCGCCATCATCCTTCAGAAAGGCAGCAGCTGGCGCCCGGCGCCCCCCCCCCCCCCCTCCCCCGCCCTCATAACACACC
>CM065734.1:669192-681692 GCA_033310375.1 Conus canariensis
TGATGATGATGACGATGATGATGACGATGATGATGATGAAGAAGATGATGATGATGAAGATCATGATGAAGATGATGATGAAGATCATGATGATGATGAAGATGATGCTTGAACTTCCATGCTGGTCAGACAAGATAATAGAACTGTACTCAACGCTACTCGCATGATAAACCGCAAGTTGACGACGCCAGAAAAACAGCCATCATCAACCACGAGCTGAAGAGGTTCAATACTGACATCGTCGCGCTGCAAGAGACAAGCCTCCCCTCCAATGGCAGCCTTATGGAGAAGAAATCTGCTGCCGGATTGGTGCAGACCACAGCTCCTGGCCCCGCTGCATCGGCCGCTTTGGCATCGGCAAGCTCAATGAGAACGGACAGCGGCTACTTGGGCTTTGCTCCTACCACGACCTCGGTATTATGAACACCTTCTTCCCCACCAATCCACACCACACAGCGTCTTGGAGGCACGGTAGATCCCGTCACTGGCATCAGCCGGACTTCGTGATCACCCGAAGACTCTTGGTCAACCACATGTTCGTCACTCGCATCTACCACAGTACTGATTGCGACACTGACCACTGCCTGGTCGGCAGCAAGATGCGTCTTCGGTCCAAGCGAATCCACCGCTCCGAGCAGCAGGGACGTCCTCAAATCAACATAGCCATGACGCCAGTGCCCGAACTGCGGGAACGCTTGGCCCGAGCCATAGACAAGTCCCTTGAGGACTGCCCGACAGACAGCGCTTCATCACGGTGGAACCACATCCGCGATGCCACCTACCAATCCGCCTCGGACACATTAATTTGGGAAGAGAGTGAGGAAGAATGAAGACTGGTTTAAAGCAGTAATCGTGGAGATGGAGCCTACCATTGCTGCTAAGCAAGCCGCACTCTTCAATGACAAGAGAGAGCCCTCTGCAAAGACATTGGATGCACTCCAAAAAGCTCGCAACAACACTCAGCAGACCGCCGGTAGATGCGCCAATGAGGACTGGCTGAACATGTGCCAGGGCATCCAGATCTCCGCCGACTGCGGCAACATCCGCGCCATGTACCCTCGTAGATGGCATTAAGAAAGCGTTTGGCCCTAGCACCATCAATACTGCTCTTCTAAAATCTACCTCGGGGGATGTCATCAACGACCGCAGCAAACACATGGAGAGATGGTGGAGCACTACAGGAGCAGTACTCCAGGGAGAACTCAGTCATCCACACAGCCACCGAGAACACCACCCCCCCAGCCCGCCATAGAGGAGCTCGACGCCCCACCCGCCATGGAGGAACTCAGCAAGGTCATCGACTGGCTAGCCTGTGGTAAGGCTCCAAGTGGCGACGCCATTCTGCCAGAAGTCATCAACGCCGGCAAGGAGAGTTCTCTCCTCAGTCACCTCCATGAGCTTCTGCTAAAGTGTTGGGAGGGAGGGACTGTGCCCCAGGACATGCGCGACGCAATAATCATCACGCTATACAAGAACAAAGGGAACCGCAGCGATTGCAATAACTATGGCGAAATATTCCTCCTCAGCATTGTTGGCAAAGCCTTTGCCCGTATCGTCCTCAACATGCTGCAGCTACTCGCCGAACGAGTGTACCCAGAGGCACAGTGCAGCTTCAGAGCTGCGAGGTTGACATGATAATCTCCTTGAGGCAGCTACAAGAGAAGTGCCGCTTGCAGAGACGACGCTTGTTCATCGCCTTCATCGACCTGACCAAAGCGTTCGCCTTGGATTGGATGTCCCCCCAAGCTCCTGAAGATGTCCATGTCCTTCCATGACAACATGAATGGCACTGTCCTGTACGACAGTTCATCTTCGGACCCCTTCCCAGTCAAGAGCGGTGTCAAACAAGGGTGCGTGCTCGCTCCCACGCTCTTCGGCGTCCTCCTCTCCCTGCTGTTGCGCTACGCCTTCCGACAGTCAGAAGACGGCATCTTCCTCCATCCTGGGAGTGACGGAAGCCTCTTCAACCTGGCATGCCTCCGAACAGAGACGACGGTGCGGAAAGTGGCCGATGGACAATGCTTAACAGGTCACAACCCAGCATCTAAACTGGAGAACCCAGCTTTCAACTGAATAAACCAGAAATAAGTATCACTAACATTATACCCAGATCGGTTTGGCCTAGACTTCTGATCGAAGTAGCTGGACTTTCAGTTGGGTTATCAATGGAAAGCCATCACCTCCACACCAAATAGAGTGAACACGGTTTTTAGTTGGACACTTCTTACATAGCTATTAGTACTACCCTCACGAAGTTAATAATGATCTTTCTTTCAAGCAGTTCTGACATGAGTTCGGTGAACGCACGCACGCACGCACGCACTGGCGTGTGCGCACACACACCTTCGCGCGTGAGCACACACACTCACGCACACACATATGTCTGCTCGCGCGCACGCGATTCGCGATATTTGGGGGCGGGCATCATTATGTTTCATGAAGTTGACAGAACCCCATTAGACCTGTTCCAGAAAACCTTGGGGGAGGGGGGGGGGGGGAGGAGGGGGGGGGTTGGGGAGGAGGCTCCGCTGTTTCTCAGTGATGAAGGAGAAACAAAGTCGCTCTAGTACTTGATAGTAACCGTTTGAGTGGCTGGCTCGCTGTGTACAGCCTTTTCGGTCCCAGAGCTTATACGAACAAAACTGATATTGAGGACAGTGCCAGTGAGATATGTAGCGAGATATATTGAACAAAAGATAGCTAAGGATTCGTATTAAGGACAGTTCCAGCGAGATATGTAGCGAGATATATTGAACAAAAGATAGCAAAAGATTCGTATTGAGGACAGTGCCAGCGAGATACGTTAAACAAAAGATGGGTCAGGATTCTAACACTCTCATCTTCACGTCAGGATTTGGCAACCCCACAATGCCGTGTTACAGACGTCCCGGGGAGGGAGGGGGGGGGGGGGGGGGGAAGAGCCGATTTATTTGGATTGTTCATGCTGTATCTAAAGTAAATTTTAAATGTAATATATAGCGAACCGCCACCAAAACGTAGACAAACGAATCATAAGACAAAACACGACGCGTTTCGATCTCTCAGGTCTTCTTCAGGCAAGATACAAAACACTCAGGACAACGAAAAATGAACGAGCAATCATTGATCTTCATTCACTTCAGCGCAAGATGGGCGTTGAATGAAAACGAGGCTGTCAAGAAGGAGACACCGTGTGAGTCGAGGCAGTAATGATGATAATTATATTACTGATAGGAATGATGATAATTATATTACTGATAGGAATGATGATAATGGTCATGATGATGATCAAAATATTGAAAAAATAAATGAAGACAGGATTACTACCACTTTTGGTAATAATATGGCAATAGCAGTTGTAGTATGGGCCAAAGGAGAGTGGGTTAGAGGATTCTTAAACAGCATGGTTGCCGTGGCAACGGTCTAAGCGGTCAAAGAATTAAAAACAGTCATAGTGCAGGATTCCCATCAATAGTGAACCTCGGAACGAAGAATGAGGATGTAAAAAAAAAAAAAAAAAAAAAAAAAGAAAGAAAGAAAAGAAAAAAAAAAGGAAAAGAAAAAAAACAACGAAATATTAAAAGGATTAACTGAGATAGAAACGAAAGAAACCGACACAGAGGAAAGCCAAGGAGCCAAGACACAATGCACAGATCGTCAATTTCTGACACCGAAGGCCAGCAGGTCCGACACCAAAACACATTCCGAGACATGACCTCTTGAACTCTCCCATGATTCACGCATAACGGCATTTCTCGGCAGAGGGCAAATCGGGTTACTTCCGGTTGGCCGGCCACACTTCAAAGAACGGTTCCACGAACTGGTGCTGTCTGCCGCTGCTTGCTGGTTCTTTTCCTGAGGAGGTAGTAAGGGTAGGGGGATGAGGGGTGGGGGTGGGGGGTGGAGGGGGAAAGAGGAGTGTGGGGGTGGGGGTGGAGAGGGGGTGGTGGAGGTGGGTAGCAGTGGGGTGACCGAACAACAATATTGAGGCACGGGATGTTGCATGCCTGATCACACGTGTGCTGGAAATAACTTTCTGTGTTGTCATGGCTTGTGATGCCTCCGGCAAGGTTGGGCTGGAATTCTTGGAGTGGGGGTACTGGGTGTACCTATTTATGACTGTCAGCTTGGAGAGGGAAACGGAGGGAGAGAGAGAGAGAGAGAGAGAGAGAGAGAGAGAGAGAGAGAGAGAGAGAGAGAGAGAGAGAGAGAGAGAGAGAGAAGTATCTAATAAAAAAAAAAACAGACATGTACATATGGATACTTCAACAGAGGGATGTGGAAGCTGACATTTAGAGAGAGAGAGAGAGAGAGAGAGAGAGAGAGAGAGAGAGAGAGAGAGAGAGAGAGAGAGAGAGAGAGAGATTCAGATAATTTATGGCCTCTAATGAAGGGATGTGTGAACATATAAAGCGCAATAATTGTAAACAATTTTGATACGTAACGAATCAAAAAGCAAATCGTTGTCACATGTTCAATAAGAGACCATTTCTCTCATTTTAAAGGCTTTGTATAGAAACAATGAAAATTGTTCGGCAACTTTATCAGAAGTGGGAGACAGAAGTAGATTTAGTTTAAACAAAGATGGCCGTCTATAATGTTTGGGTTTGATGAGCTTTTCTCTGATGCTTCTGAAACTTGGGCAGCAAAAAACAAAATGCATTCATGTTTCCCGTCATTCTCTACATAGAGAACAAATCAGCTTCCAAATATTACGCGTTCGATATCTAAGATAACGGCAAGCTAATTCAGATATTCCCATTCGAAATTTTACTGTTACATGCTTTAAATGCCTTCTATATCTAAGTTCAAGTAAGTTTTCAAGTCATGAGTATAGGAGAAATTCTTATAAAAATCAAACCTATCACTATTATGAATATGGCCAGACCATTTCTGCCATCTGCAGTCCACGAGTCGCTGGCGAAAAAGTTGTCAAAAGCGTTTTATGTTCTCTACTCCTTGGTTCAACAGACGAACCCGAATCCATATTCAAACAGACAGAGGCGCACTTTTCTTACCCAATTGTTTTTGCCTTAAGTATCTACATAAAAGTCATACAACATATTATACGCTTTACAGGGGATTCTGGTATCTTCAGTGTGAAGAAATGTCAGCCAGTATCCGATACATTTAACAGCAGAGACAATGTAAATGGGAAATTGATCAGTTTCGCCATTAAGATCATTCGGAGTACGTCTATCAACACCTGTAAACGTCTTCAAAGCGAAAACAGGCACCAATTCACAGTAGCCGCCTTAGTTAGTCCCCATAACTCAGAACCATAGTTTACAATTGGCTGAACTGGGTATCAAAAAGTTTGGAAAACAAAACACGTAAAAAAAGTAACTGTTTCAAACACGTAACTTTTTCATGATATAAATCAAAACATTTTTTAGTCTTACTTAACAGGTCTTTACATTACCAACGAGTTGAGACTAAAATACCCAAATATCTATAGGCAAGGACAACTGGCATAAGATTACCGCTATACAACCATCTATCTCGAGCACTTACATATCAACTTTTACGGAATACTATAATATTACGTTTATCCATGTTAACTGTTAACTGATGAGATCTAGCCGCACGGTGTAAACTATTCAGTTGTGTCTGTAAACCTGTAACCGTTTCTGACATCAACATAACAGCATCAGTCAACAAAAGAATAAACAATTCAAAGTATCAAGCGAAAGTACAGCACTATGTCTACAATTATAAACTACCTCAAAAGCTAACTCGTTAATAAAGAAAGAAAACAAAATAAGGCTGCATGCGTCTCCCTGTTTTACGCCTTTTGAACAGTTGATATAGCCCGTAAGTTTCGCTCCACAACGGACCCTAGTTATTATTCTACCATACATTCTTCTAACACACTTATAAGCAAGACTGGCCACAGAAAAGATTTCTATTAGTCGAGTCAAAATCTTTTTCGAAGTCTGTAAAGGCTACGTATAATTTCCTGTGGTATGCAAACTGCTTCTGTACAAGCAAAGTAAACATATGATCAATAGTTGAATGAGCTTTTTAAAGCCTGCTTGATTATCACCTGTGATATTTCCTTTTCTGCCCATCTCAGCAGTCTGTGATTGATAATCATTCCCAACAATGTACTACTGATATCACTGAGGAAAATCCCTCTGTATTTCCCGGGATTTTTTACATCGTCCTTTTAATAGGATGGCAGAACAACTGATTCGGTCCAGTTTTTCCGGAAACGTATCACTATCAAAATAATATATTAAACAATTTCAGAAAGAAGTGTACCACTTGATCAGAAGAATGTTTAAATGATTCACCGATAAACGTCATCAGGGCCAGGTGCCTGACGATTCTTCAGTCTTCATCAGATCAGTAATACTTCCTCTTGAGTAATTGGCCGGGTCATGAACTCAGCACTGCTCACAGCAAACCTTTCTTCGATTGGTGAGTTATCAACATTTGTATCTAATAAGGTTTGGAAATGCTGAAACTGTACATCAGGAGCACTATCATTTCTGGGCTGTTTGAGAGAGAGAGAGAGAGAGAGAGAGAGAGAGAGAGAGAGAGAGTACACCCAAATTCTCACAAATTCTCTACAACAAAACCACGCACTCTCCTCCCTAAACCCCGACACGCTGTAGTCCTAAGCAAGCAGCTTAGTTTCAAATCAAACAACGCACAAAAGGTCTGCAAAGAATGATGAATTGAAGGCGGTTGATTTCCAGCGAACAACCAGTGTTTTGTGTGAATTGAAGGCGGTTGATTTCCAGCGAACAACCAGTGTTTTGTGTGAATTGAAGGCGGTTGATTTCCAGCGAACAACCAGTGTTTTGTGTGAATTGAAGGCGGTTGATTTCCAGCGAACAACCAGTGTTTTGTGTGAATTGAAGGCGGTTGATTTCCAGCGAACAACCAGTGTTTTGTGTGAATTGAAGGCGGTTGATTTCCAGCGAACAACCAGTGTTTTGTGTGAATTGAAGGCGGTTGATTTCCAGCGAACAACCAGTGTTTTGTGTGAATTGAAGGCGGTTGATTTCCAGCGAACAACCAGTGTTTTGTGTGAATTGAAGGCGGTTGATTTCCAGCGAACAACCAGTGTTGTTGTTTTTTTCGTGTTCGTAGGGAAGGGAGGTAATGAGGTGGAGGAGGGGGTGAGGACGGAAGGAAGGCAAGCAGACGAGGGAAACAACTCTGAAACAACTCAACTCTTTGGCAAGGAAGAGGAGTGTGAGAATCATGTAGGAGAGGAGTGAGAGGAGGGAGATGGGGGTGGGGGAGAGAAGAGACTAATGGGGTGTGTAAGCCTAGGGTAAAGGAATGCCAATATTAGTTTGTCTCAGACACGAACGGGTAAGAAGGGAAGGAAGAGGAGGGAGAGTAGCCAGCCGAAGGAGAGGCGTTAGGGTTGGGGGGGGGGGGGGGGGGAGGGGGGGTAGGGGGTGCGGAGGGGGGGAGGGGGGGGGGACGGTGTACGTGGGAATTGGTCATACATAATTCTGTAGGGGACCGTTAGCTCTTTGAGGACCATGCCGACAACACTCACCCCCCCCCCCCCCACCCCCACCCCACTCTAACAATGCACTTTCCCACCCACCCACCCATCCACCCCCTGCCCGCGCTGCCTTTGTGTCCCGGACAATGGCACCAGTTGACCTCCGCTGAGTCTCAAATCCCTCAAGAATGCCGCCATGACGTCAAAGGTACCTTTAAACGGAAGGGTACAGACTAACGGGTCACTCTCCAGGCCATCTTGGAAGGAGGGAGGTGAAAAGGGGGGGGGGGGGGGGGGGGGGGGAGGGAGGGGAGTATGACATGATCACGAGAACTTGTACCCTCCGACGAGGGTACCCCACCCCCTCCTCTCTTTTTTTCTTTAAAGAAAAGGGGGACTACTTTCTCATGTCCACTTTGGGAACCCTCATTGGGCCGACCTCCGTATCGCAGGAAGTCTTGGTTGTCATGCTACTACCGCTACTACCTTGGGACACGGGGAGTGATCGGCCCTGAATGCAAATATTATGACGTCGAGAAGGCGACGGACGACTCAAACAGTGCCGCCACCACCACCACCACCACCCCACACTCCCCCCCACCCCCACCCCCACCCCTCCCCCGCAAGCACTCTCCTCCCCCAACGCATTCTATGTTTTGGCAGCATGTTTGGTTTCTGTTGTTAGAAAGAGGGGGGTGAGGGTGGAGATGAGGTTGGGGTGGGGTGGGGGGAGGAGGGGAGAGGGCGGAGGACAGAAGGTTAAGGTTAAGGGGGAGGGGAGGGGAGGGGAGGTTGGAGCGTGTTGAGGAGGTGGCAGGTTTAGTGTTGAGACGCAAATGACGAGATAGTTGTGATGATGTCATGACAACATCGGACAGTTGGTTGCAGAGTTGGCATTCAATCGTGTTAATGAAGGGGAGACAACACCATGCGGTGCACAGAGAGTGCGCACTGCGTTAAACAGCACTGTAATGCATTTGATTGTCTGGTTCTGTAGTTAATGTATTTAATGCATTTGATTGTCTGGTTCTGTAGTTAATGTATTTGGTTGCAAAGTGAGACGACTGCAGGAGGAAATCTAAACAAATCTTAAAGAAATAATAATAATAATGAATACTTATATAGCGCCTATTCTCGGCTAGAGACCAAGCTCTAAGCGCTTTACAATCCACACTCGTTTACACAACGGGCTGCCTACCTGGGTAGTGCCGACTGAAGAGCTGCCAGCTGGCGCTTCATTCAGTCGTTTCCCGTGTCATCCAGTCAATATTGTTCAATATCGTTCACTCAATATCCTTACTTCCTCCATTCTTTCAATTTCTCACGCAGGGTGCATGCTATGTGTAACGTGTCATCCATACCAACGGCCAAACTGGCCTTCTCTTCCGAAAGTTGGTGATGGATTTTACGTGTGTGCAAGATGTTATGCGTGCGTTCACACACGGAACCTCGGTTTATAGTCTCATTCGAAGGACTGTATGGGGAATGGAGTCAGAACCAATGTTAACTCCGAGGGAAAAATCCCCCTGTACCGAAATTCGAACCCGTAACCTCAGGATCACGAGTCCGGCGCTCTACCAACTGAGCTATTCCGGCCCCAAAGAAATGTTAGCGAACCGCCAAGAGAAACGTGGACAAACGAGTCACAAGACAAAACACGACGCGTTTCGACCTCCTAGGTCTTCTTCAGGCAAGACACAAACAAATAAGACAATGAAAATGAACGAAATTTTCACTTAGCTTAGATCTCTTCAGCACAAGGTAGGCAGGCGTTGAATCAAATGTATTTGCTCTGTATAGCCTCCAATTACTAGAATTGTGTGGAGTTGCATAGTGTCCGGTTGTTCTGTAATGCATTTGTGTGCGTGTGTGTGTTTGTGTGTGTGTGTGTGTGTGTGTGTGTGTGTGTGTGTGCGTGCGTGTGTGTGTGTGTGTGTGTGTGTGTGTGTGTGTGTGTGTGCGTGCGTGCGTGCGCGTGCGTGCGTGCGTGCGTGCGTGTGTGTGCGCACGCGCGCGTGTGTGTGTGTGGTGTGTGTGTGTGTGTGAATCTGACAGTAAATGGTTTCAGTCAGTCAGTGTGTGTGTGTGAGTGTGCGCGCGCGTGTGTTTTCTTATGCTGTTCTGTGTGGGGTTATTGTATTCTATTGTAGTGCTTCGCTTGGCACTGTGTTGTACTATATAGAATGTAGCATTCTGGGGCATTATATGGTATTGTACTGAAGAGGATTGTACTGACTCGCGCTGTATATTTCTGCGCTGTATGTTATTGCACGGCACTGTGTGATATCACATTGTATTGTACTGCACTGCAGGACATTGTACTGAGGTGCATTAAATGACAGTGCATCGTATTCCAATGGGTTCAATTTCGTTATCATGCAGAGGGTCGCATTTGGGGAGGCAGAGAGAGAGAGAGAGAGAGAGAGAGAGAGAGAGAGAGAGAGAGAGAGAGAGAGAGAGAGAGACAGACAGACAGACAGACAGACAGACAGACACACAGACAGACGCACAGACACACAGACAGACACACAAACAGACACACAGACAGAGAAAGAGAGAGAGAGAGAGAGATTGAGACAGACAGGCAGACAGACAGACAAATACTCGCACGGACGGACGGACGGACAGACAGACAGACAGACAGACAGACAGACAGAGATATCTGCACCAGTGACATTAATGAATCGGGAAGGCGCCACTGTTCTGACAACAACCATTACGAAGCAAGAGAAAGCGTGTTTGACCGGATGAGAGAGAGAGAGAGAGAGAGAGAGAGAGAGAGAGAGAGAGAGAGAGAGAGAGAGAGAGAGAAAGAAAGAAAGAGAGAGAGAGAGAGAGAGAGAAGTTTGGAATAGAACGATCAATGGGAGGGGTGGGAGAGGATGGGGTTAGGGTGCTTAGGGTTGGGGAGGGGGGGGGGGGGGGGGGGGGGGGGAGTCAACTCGTCACTAAGGAGAGGCATACCTAAATCGGTAACTTCTTATGGAAGATTTCTCGTTTCAGAAGTTTGGATTTTTTTTTTCTTTTTCTTTTCTTTTTTCTTTTTTTTTCTTCTCTCTTAAACCTTTGTAAAAAAAAAAAAAAAAAACCCGTAGGTTTTTTATGACTACGGCCTTTCATGTCTTTCAGTCTTCAAAACAAAACAGCAAACAAACAAACAAACAAAAAGAAAAGAAAAAAGAAAAGAAAAAAGGTCAAGATTAAAGGGGCACTTTAGGAGCTGGTAATTTATTTTCATCATTTTTTTTTTATCTCCCCCCCCCCCCCCCCCCCCTTTTTTTTGTTTTTGTTTTGTTCTGTTTCTTCTTCGTGCGCCCTTCCTTTGCTCTGAAGGCCTTTCCTTCTGACACCGACAGCAGGTGGACCTGGCCCAGTGGCCAATCACTGAATTCTTTGCTCTGAAGGCCTTTCCTTCTGACACCGACAGCAGGTGGACCTGGCCCAGTGGCCAATCACTGAATTCTTAGTCAAACGTTGGGAGTTCGAATCCCAGCCGATGCCCTACCCATATGTGCCAGGAGTTGTTGTGTTAGATGAGTCCTCCACATCCACTCTCCTGGGAGGATTAGCGTTGCCTCCCTTTGGTGGCAGTGAACAGTAGGTGTATGTGTAGCTGACGGCTGTAAATGGTATTGTAGCCATAGGCATTCTCATGTTCTTCCTGTAAATGCTATTGAAGCCATAGACATCCTCATGTTCTTCCTGTAAATGGTATTGTAGCCATAGACATCCTCATGTTCTTCCTGTAAATGGTATTGTAGCCATAGGCATTCTCATGTTCTTCCTGTAAATGGTATTGTAGCCATAGACATTCTCATGTTCTCCTGTAAATGGTATTGTAGCCATAGACATTCTTGTGTTCTTCTTGTAAATGGTATTGTAGCCATAGACATTCTCATGTTCTCCTGTAAATGGTATTGTACCATAGACATTCTCATATTCTTCCTGAATTTTCTTTCAAGGCAATGGAAGTCATCTCTGTATACAACAGTGTTTTAATTGTGATACGAGTCATCATCTTGCCTTGTTTCTTTTCCATATATTCCGCTACAAATAAACACCACGTGAATAAATTATGAGTTCTGAGCACGTGCGTGGGAAGCAGTTGGAAAAGGGACATTAATCATGACTTTCCGGTACGCTCTTCAGAACAACGATGGCAAATGGCGTCAACTTGACGATCTTTCCTATGTCGACGTTTCATCTAAGAGGTTTTTCCCAGCCTGCTTAGTAGTTTCATTGCAATCCAAGAATTATATCATGTGAACTGTCTTTTGGCTATTAATACAAAATCTTTCTTCTTCTTCTTCTTCTTCTTCTTCTTCTTCTTTCTTCTTCTTCTTCATCGTCGTCGTCGTCGTCTTCGTCTTCTTCTTCTTCTTCTTCTCATGGAAGAACATCACAACGCAGAGTTTTGACACTTCCAAAATGCCGTAGTTTGCGGCCCACATTCTGTCCCCCAAAAGGAGACGGTGTGTATATGTTAGGGTACCCACTGCCCCTGGTCAGCCGGTTGTCATGGTAAACAAAACAACCGGCGAACTGATAGGATGGATAAAAGGTGTGGGGCTGGGGGTGGAGGGGTGGGGGTGGGGGCTTGTGCTGACAACAGGAGGTAACAAAGAGAAGGCACATCTCGATTCTTCCTTTTCAAGTCCCCGCCCTCCACCCCCCCCCCCCCCCCCCCCCCCCCCCCACACACACACACACACCCACACACACACGCGCACCGCCTCCTTTTTCCTGTCCAGTTCCATCTCGCACAGGCAGAGTTTGGTGTTTTGTTTCGCTACGGACCGGGCATTTTCAATAATGAACACAATCTCAGTTTACCTGTTTTGTGTGTTATGTGAAGGTAATGTATTGTAAAGTGTTCACACACACACGCACGCACACACACACACACACACACACACACACACACACACACACACACACACACACACACACTCACACACACACACACACACACACACACACACCACACACACACACACACACTGCGTTCAACAATAGCAGCATCGTCAGATCCGAACGTTCTCAGCAAGCG
>CM065734.1:689192-694192 GCA_033310375.1 Conus canariensis
TGCTGAAGAAAGTCAACAAAAAAATGTGGTTTGATCTCTCTCTCTCTCTCTCTCTCTCTCTCTCTCTCTCTCTCTCTCTCTCTCTCTTGGGATTTCTCTCAAGAGGGCTTTCTGCTTTTGTGCAGTGATCTCTCTCTCTCTCTCTCTCTCTCTCTCCTCCTCTCTCTCTCTCTCTCTCAAGAGGGCTTTCTGCTTTTGTGCAGTGATTTCTCTCTCTCTCTCTCTCTCTCTCTCTCTCTCTCTCTCTCTCTCTCTCTCTCTCTCTCCTGGATGTTGGTGGACGAACATATCTCTGGAGGATATGGATCACAGAGGCGATTCAGATGTAGGGCTACAGTGAACATTACAGCCACAACGTTGATCAACATCACAGTGTGAAGAGTCAGTGCCATCAGGATGAGATAATTATGGTCTGTACAATAACGTATTGTGTGTATTGTTTTCTTTTCAGTTCATGTTGTGCTTTATACCGGGACAGTTGCTGTGGTTGTTCTCTGTCTTCTATTGAAGTACAAGAGAAAAAAATCAGTCACTTTCGAAATTAATATTTGATAAGTAAACAAATCAAACAAACAAACAAACAAACACGGAAAAAAACAAAACAAAAACCAAATAAACGGATGCAGTCAAAGGAACTGAACTGAACAAAACAAAAAACCAAAACAAAGCAACAAAAACAACAACAAAAAAAAGAAACAAAGAAATCATTTCATTCACTCTCAGTTCACTGTCTAACTGAAACAAACCAACAAAGCTGAAAACACTTTTTTTTTTCTTTTTAAACTATCAGGACATTCATTGTCCGTCAACATTTTTTTTTTTTTTTTTGGTTTCCCTAACAATTGGCCATCTTTTATATCCTCTCTAACTCAAGTGATTGCTATGACGTAATGTGTTATGGTTGTTTTATGTTGCACAACAGGCCTGGTGACGTCACAAGATGGCTTTCGTAATGGTAGCGAAGACTTACAAAGCAAGTCAATAACAGGACAGTTTCCGCTGTCAAATGGAATCGACTAAGGGTCGTTAGCTTGCCTCCAGTCTCTCTTCTTCTCCTTCACAATCACCTCTTGCGTAACACCCTCAATTCAGTTTCTTCTTCTTCTTCTTCTTCTTCTTCTTCTTCTTCTTCTTCCTCGACCATTCCCCCCCATCCCCATCCCCACCCCCCACCCTCCACCCGCCGCCTCCTCCCACTTCACATCTCTCTGTCTCTGTCTCTGTCAGTCTCTGTGTCTGTCTCTCTCTCTGTGTCTCTCTATCTCTCTGTCTCTGTCTGTGCATCTCTCTCTCTCTCTCTCTCTCTCTCTCTCTCTCTCTCTCTCTTTCATTCTCTTTCCTCCCCCCCCTCCTCTCTCTCTCTGGATGTAAACAAGTAGTTATACTTATTTCATTGCCCTCTTAAAATAAAATTCTCTCTCTCTCTCTCTCTCTCTCTCTCTCTCTCTCTCTCTCTCTCTCTCTCTCTCTCTCTCCTCTCTTCTCTTCTTTTCTCTGTATCACCACTTTTTTTTTTACTCTATTTTATTTTCCTAATTTGACTCTTCGCCTCCCAGTTCTCCCCCCTCGCCAGTCTCCTGTCCCCTCATTCTTTGACGTGTGTTTCTAAATCTCGGGCCGCCTACGCCTGAGGCTGAGAGATGCTTCCAACGTCAATTGAGCGACTGTCTGTTTGTCTGTCTGTCTCTGCCTCTTGTTTCCAAGTCAAGCTAATTCTTGGAGAACTTTTGTGACAGGTAGTGTTTGATTCCACCCCCCCCCCCCCCCACACACACACCTCTTTGAGCTCCGCTCTTCTCTCTCTCTCTCCTCTCTCTCTCTCTCTCTGTATATGTGTGTGCGCGCGCGCGCGCGCGTGTGTGTGTGTGTGTGGTGTATGAGTGTGTGTGTATGTGTGTGTTTTATGTGTGGTGTGTGTGTGTGTGTGTGTGTGTGTGTGTGTGTGTGTGTGTGTGTGTGTGTGTGTGTGTGTGTGTGTGTGTGTGAGTGATTCTTTCTCTCTGTCTCTTAATATGTGCATATGTGTATGCAGGCGTAAGTGTGTGTGAGTGTGTGTGTGTGTGTGTGTGTGTGTGTGTGTGTGTGTGTGTGTGTGTGTGTGTGTGGTGCGTGCATGCGTGCGTGCGTGTGTGTGTGTGTGTGTGTGTGTGTGTGTGTGTGTGTGTGTGCGTGTGTGTGTGTGTGTGTGTGTGTGTGTGTGTGTGTGTGGTGTGTGTGTGTGTGTGTGTGTGTGTGTGTGTGTGTGTGTGTGTGTGTGTGTGTTGTAGCGCGCAAATTGTGTGCGTGTGTGTGGCTCGCGTGCGCGTGCGCTTGCCTATGTGTGTTGTGTTTGTTTTCACGAATGTATGTGCATGTGTACATGCAGAAGCCTGTGTGTGTGTGTGTGTGTGTGTGTGTGTGTGTGTGTGTGTGTGTGTGTGTGTGTGTGTGTGTGCGTATGCGTGTGTGTGTGTGTGTGTGTGTGTGTGTGTGGTTGTGTGTCCGTGCGTACGTGCGCGCGGACGCGCGCTCGCTAATTGTGTGTGTGTGTGTGTGTGTGTGTGTGTGTGTGTGTGTGTGTGTGTGTGTGTGTGTGTTGTGTGGTTCTTTGTCTCTCACTCCGTTTCTATCTATTTTTGTTTATCAGTGTGTGCATGCGTGTGTGCATGCTTGCATGCATATTTGCGTGTGTGCAAGCGTGGGTGCGCGCTTGTGTGTATGCGTGTGCTCTGTGTGTGTGTGTGTGTGTGTGTGTGTGTGTGTGTGTGTGTGTGTGTGTGTGTGTGTGTGTACGTGTGGCTTGTGAATGCAAATTCAAGTATTATTCAGATCTATGTGTCTTGCTGGTTATCACCAAAGCACAGACCAAGGCACGTATTGATTTCTGTTGGTTCCTGCAAAAGAAATTAAAAAAAAAATAAAAATAAAAAATAAAAAAAAAGATATTCCCTAAGACTGGTGGTGACCGACATTTGCAAGGTACAAAAGAACTCTGACATTAGGAGCGAGGGGGGATGGGGTGGGGGGATGGGGGCGGTTGGGGGCAGGGGAGTTGGAAAGGCTTCGGCGGGTGGGAGGTGTGGAGAGGTAGAGGGCTTTATTAGCATCTCGTCGCTTGGCCATACAGGCTGAAACAGAAATGATGACAGAAGACAGAAGACAGAAGGAGGAGACAGAAGGAAAAACAAAAAGATCGAAAAAGGAACAACAGATGGAGGGAATGAAAGACTAGACTGGGGGGGGGGGGGGGGGGGGGGGGGGGGAGAAGAACAGAAGAATGGGGGGAAAAGAGAAGATAACGGGGAAGAAAGAAAGAACGAAAGATAAATAGAACTTAGGAAGAAAGGAAAGAAGGACAAAAAAAAAGAAAGAGACGGACGACGAGAGAAAGACAGACAGACACAAAGAAAGAAACAAGAAACGAAAAGAGAAATAAAACAAAGTAAGAACGAAAACAAGGAAAGAATGGAAGACGGACAGACAGACACACAAACACAGACAGAAATATGGAAAGAAGGCAAAAAACTACAGAACGAAAGAGAGAGAGAGAGAGAGAGAGAGAGAGAGAGAGAGAGAGAGAGAAGGAAAAAGAAAAAAAAAAGACAGAAGGAAAGAAAGAAAGAAAGGAATGAAGGAAGGAAGGAAGGAAGGAAGAAACAAAGAAAGCAGATGCGGAAAAGAAAGAAAGGAAAGGAATGAAGGAAGGAAGGAGAAGGAAGGAAGGAAGGAAGGAAGGAAGGAAGGAAGAAGGTAAGGAAGGAAGGAAGAAGAAGGAAGGAAGAAGAAAGAAAAAAGAAGAGAAGGGGAAGAAGAAGGAAGGAGAGAAAGAAAGAAAGAAGAATGGGGAAAAGAAAGAAAGGAAGGAAGGAAGGAAGGAAGGAAGAAACAAAGAAAGCAGATGGGGAAAAAGAAAGAAGAAGGAAGAAGAAGGAAGGAAGGAAGGAAGAAACAAAGAAAGCAGATGGGGAAAAAGAAAGAAAGGAAGGAAGGAAGGAAGGAAGGAAGGAAGGAAAAACAAAGAAAGCAGATGGGGAAAAAGAAAGAAAGAAAGAAAGGAAAGGAAGGAAGGAAGGAAGGAAGGAAGGAAGAAACAAAGAAAGCAGATGGGGAAAAAGAAAGAAAGAAGAAAGGAAGGAAGGAAGGAAGGAAGGAAGGAAGGAAGGAAGAAACAAAGAAAGCAGATGGGGAAAAAGAAAGAAAGAAGGAAGGAAGGAAGGAAGGAAGGAAGGAAGGAAGGAAGAAAAACAAAGAAAGCAGATGGGGAAAAAGAAAGAAAGGAAGGAAGGAAGGAAGGAAGGAAGGAAGGAAGGAGAAAAGAAGAATGGAAAAAGAAAGAAAGAGATAGGAAGGGAAGGAAGAAGAAGAACAAGAAAGGAAGGAAAAGAAAGAAAGGAAGGAAGGAAGGAAGGAAGGAAGAAACAAAGAAAGCAGATGGGAAAAGAAAGAAAAAAGAAAGAAGGAAGGAAGGAAGGAAGGAAGGAAGGAAGAAACAAAGAAAGCAGATGGGGAAAAGAAAGAAAGAAAGAAAGGAAGGAAGGAAGGAAGGAAGGAAGAAACAAAGAAAGCAGATGGGGAAAAAGAAAGAAAGAAAGAAAGGAAGGAAGGAAGGAAGGAAGGAAGGAAGGGAAGAAACAAAGAAAGCAGATGGGGAAAAAAAAGAAAGAAAGAAAGAAGAAGAAGGAAGGAAGAAGGAAGGAAGAAACAAGAAGCAATGGGAAGAAAGAAAGAAGAATGGAAGGAAAAGAAGAAGAAAGGAAGGAAGGAAGGAAGAGAAAGGAAAGAAAGAGAAAGGAAGGAAAGAAAGAAAGAAAGAGAATGGAAGGGAGGAAAACAAAGAAGCAGATGGGAAAAGAAAGAAAGGAAGGAAGGAAGGAAGGAAGGAAGGAAGAAGAAACAAAGAAGCAGATGGGGAAAAGAAAGAAAGAAGAAAGAAGAAGGAAGGAAGGAGAAGGAAGGAAGGAAGGAAGGAGGAAGAAACAAAGAAAGCAGATGGGGAAAAAGAAAGAAAGAAAGGAAGGAAG
>CM065734.1:699192-701692 GCA_033310375.1 Conus canariensis
TATGCACTTTTCCATCCTTCTAAACCACGAATCCATCACCCCAGCCCACTCCGACTTAGGTATACCAGAAATCAAGCCCTCGGCAAACGCTCGGGCATCTTCAGGGCTCTCAAACGGCTTTCCTTTCAGTTGTTTTTTCAAACGAGGGAACAAAGAGAAGTCACAAGGGGCTAGGTCAGGAGAATACGGAGGATGAGTGACGAGCTGCACGCTGTTCTCTTGCAAGAAGTCTAAAGTTGCAGCTGCCCTGTGGGCGCTGGCGTTGTCGTGGTGGAGGAGTAGGTGGCGGATACCGGTCCGTGGTCGCCGTGCACTCCAAGCCTCGAACACTTTTGGCAGGCAGGTGTTGATGTACCATTCAGCGTTCACTGTCTTTCTTTCCAGAAGCGGTACAGTAGTCACATGGCCGGATCTTGCGAAGAAAACTGCAATCATTTGCTTTGTGCAGCTTCTTGATCTCTTAAATTTCACAGGTGGGGTTTCCCATGGAAACAGCCAAACTGACGACTACTGCTTTGTTTCGTGGTCATACTGGTAAACATATCTTCCGTCATCTGTGACCATATTGGAGACCCTATCTGATCTTCCTCCGTCAAATTTTTGCAGCATAAACTGGCACCATTCAACCCTAGCCCTCATCTGCTCCCCAGTCAGCTGGTGGGGCACCCAACGGGCGCAACGCTTCCGTACATAGAGATTGTGCCGAAGAGTGCGGTCTAAGCTTCCTGATGAAAGGTTTAGAGTATCTTTGAGTTCATCCTCCGTGATTCGAGGATTTTCTGTAATCATGGCCTTCACTGTGCTCACGTTCCCATCGGTAGTAACTGAAACTGGACGTCCACAACGGTCACGATCTTCCAACGACATTGTACCAAACTGAAATTCTTTGAACCACCTATGGACTGTGGATAATGATGGAGCCTTGTCGCCAAAACAGTTTGTCAAACTTATAAAACTTTCCTTGAAAGACTTCCTTTGAAGACAGTCATAATAAATCATGGCACGAAAATCTCTCCAAGACAGGCTCTCTGCAACACTTTGAAAACCGTCCCCCTTGCCATCCATTTTGCTGTCTAGAACAAATTTGGCTCTGACGATTTTTATCATTTTTTGTGTCATAGCTATTATGACATCGCTTGTGATGATGATATAAAAATTGAAATTATGACGTCAGTGGTTTCTGCGCATCCAAGAACTTATGGGGTGGCCCTCGTATAATCAGACAGAAGGACATTTGAACAAAAACGCAGGTGGGGAAATAAGTGCCAATAAAAACTTCCTGGGCCATTTTTTTTTATGAATTAGCATGCAAAGTTGTGTGTGTGTGTGTGTGTGTGTGTGTGTGTGTGTGTGTGTGTGTGTGTGTAAAAAAATTCTAAATCTTCATTCCAGAAAGATATTCTTTCATGAGCACATTCTTTCTCTTATCAGTTATACATCCACGTTATGGGATAATGCCAGTGAAACTGATCTTGAATGTTCTTCCATTTAAAGACAGACTCTACTTCAACAAATGCTTTTGCATGTACAGTGTAATGAATGGATCAGCCCCGAAGATAATCTTTGAAAGCTTTGTCTTCAATAGTTACAGACATACACATAAACTGTCTCTTCCCAGACCTCGAACTGATCTTTATAAATCAAGTTTTCTGTACTCTGGAGGGACCACATGGAATAATTTGCCTTCTTCCATAAAATCATGTCCCTGAAAACATACATTTAAAAAAGCACTAAAAATGCATCTGATAGAAACTCTGTGCCTCAACTGAAGACATTTCCATCAATACGATCCCCTTATCCCTCTCTCTCTCTCTCTCTCTCTCTCTCTCTCTCTCTGTGCTTGAACTTGAAGTTCCAACAATAGTTTCATTATTGTTCATATTTTATATGAGAGTTATGTATTTGCATGATACAAATTGTGTGCTTTTAAAAATGTTTTTGAGCTTGTGGCTATATGTTGAATTAGCTTCTTTCTTGTTTATGACGGCAGGATGTAAAAAAAAAAAAAAGCTGGAAAGCTTATTCTTTAACCCTCAATGAAGATAATTTTGACTTGACTTGACTTCTCACACACACACACACACACACACACACACACACACACACACACACACACACACACACACTACGATCTTCCCACGCCATCGATCCTAACACTGACCACTCTGCATGAATCAGAGAAGGGGGCTGACCACACCCCGTGAGCTCATCACTGGCTGACCAGTCATTGCCCACTGCCCTTTGTCTTGGCTGTGATGACGCACGTCAGTGCCAGACATATCTACGTCACTGTGTTGGTTCCAGATCTGCGCCTCAGGCCTAAAGAAGGATTGCAGAACGAAAAACAAAGAAAAAGAAAATTAGTCATTCTGAGTTGTTTCAGCTTTCTCTGCCTGTCCAGTGTATGGTGTGTGTGTGTGTGTGTGTGTGTGTGTGTGTGTGTGTGTGTGTGTGTGTGGTGTGCGTGCGTGCGTGCGTGCGTGCGTGCGTGCTGTTGGGG
>CM065734.1:719192-724192 GCA_033310375.1 Conus canariensis
GAGAGAGAGAGAGAGAGAGAGAGAGAGAGAGAGAGACAAAGAGTGAGAGAGAGAGAGAAACAAAGAGACAGAGAGAGACAGAGACAGAGAGAAAAAGAAAGAGAGAGAGAGAGAGAGACGGAGGCAGAAAGAGAGCGCCTACACACACACACACACACACACACACACACACACACACACACACACACACACACACACACGCACGCACGCACGCACACACACACACACACACACATACTCACACATACTCACACACATACAGAGAGAGAGAGAGAGAGAGAGAGAGAGAGAGAGAGAGAGAACTGACAGCAATGTTCCACAATAAAATGTTCAGGCTCTGACCTGCCTCAAAGTACATCTGTCCTTTTTCTATTACAATGTCAGCAGCAGACATCCATTAACAGTGACAAATGTGCGTGCACATGTGCGTGCGCACGCATGCACACACACACACACACACACACACACACACACACACACACACACACACACACACACACAGAGAGCACCACCACCACCACCACCACCACCACCACCACCACACACGCTCAAGAATGACCGCTTTTCGAATTTTCAATCTACCTGTATACATTTCATATTTTGATTCCTTCTATGATAGTTTCAAGAATTCCTGTAAAGATGTAAGTATGAAGTGGGAAATGATCTCCTTGTTGAACTCTACGTTTAGCTTTGAACCAATCTGTAAACGTCCTGCAGGACGTTGACTTCTCTGGAGATTTGAATTTCCTCCATAATGATCTCACCATTTGGAATAACGACAGATTGCATTGCCTTTCTGTGAAAATGTCTGTTTTTAAGATGAAGAATTTGTGTACCCTGTGGTTTCTTCATTCTGTTTTCCGGTTACTTTCTTATCGAGTTATCATCCTTTGCAGCTTGATTTCACTGTTTCGATTTGCTGGACGGTCCAAAGCCCGGATGAGAAAGGAGGAGGGTTGGGCGAGGGGTTAGCACCCCCTCCCTGCAAAAAACCCATCATGCTACAAAAAGGCCAACAAGAGACTCTACAGAAAACTCAGCCTTGGGAGAAGATGGACCTTCAGCTGGAGAACCTTTGACGCGGAGTGGTGAAAGCCGGAGTCATCTGGAAGCCTCTCAGCCGACTACCATTTTGTCGACCAGGACTACCACCACCATGACGAGACAAGCCCTCAGGTGGAACCCCCAGGGAAAAAGGAAGAGAGGCCGGCCGAGGAACACATGGCGACGTGGCGTGGATGCAGATGCCAAGAAGATGGGCCACACATGGGGGCAGCTGGAGAGACTGGCCCAGGACACAGACAGCTGGAGGGACCTTGTCGGCGGCCTATGTCCCAGTGGGGGCGATGGGCCTAATTGAATTGATCAAATTTGCGGATTTCTTTCAGCTAGATTTATCGCTGTGTATTTCAGTTCATTTAACAATTCCCATGGTCAAATGGTTAGTGTTTGTTTGTGGAGCTGATGGCCGTGAGTTTGAACCACTCGTAAGGTCGGAATTCTTCCGTTTGAAAACCCTCTCTGTCCACCCAGCAGTACATGGGTACTTGATTTAGTTCAGGGAAGGCTGGAGGTGGCGCAAGGAGAGGGATGGGCCACGTCTTTCATCCTGCCGTGCTCTAGACAAGATAAACCTCTGACAGTTCACAGCCCTTACGGCCAATAGCCAATGGGAACACTGAACCTTAGCTTTTAACCTTCAGTCTCTTCACTGTAATTTTTTCTCACCTTTGAGTAGCAAATGCAATCTTTTTCTTCTTATCTCCATTAAAAGGTTTTCTAACCACAACTGGTTATTGATTATCATCATCAGCATCATTGTCATCATCACCACCACCACCACCAGCATCAGCATCAACATCATCATCATCATTTTCTTTTTTTTCTTCTTCTTCTTCTTCTTCTTCTTCTTCTTCTCTTCTTCTTCTTCTTCTTCTTTAACTCTGTGGTGGACTCTATGTGACACAACAGTGACGAAAAGTTGACAAGGTCTCTCCACTCCTGCCGCTTGTTGGCCAAGGTCAGGGTCTCTGTATGCCAAGGTCAGGGTCTCTGCAAATGTTTTCCCTGTCCACGGTGCAATGTTGTCAGTCCATCTGTTTCTCTCTCTCTCTCTCCTCTTTTTTCCTCCTTCAACACTTCCCTGGAGAACTGTTTTAGCAAGGCCGTTGGATCTTGTTACACGGCCATACCAGGACTGTTTTAGCAAGGCCGTTGGATCTTGTTACAACGGCCATACCAGGACTGTTTTAGCAAGGCCGTTGGATCTTGTTACACGGCCATACCAGGACTGTTTTAGCAAGGCCGTTGGATCTTGTTACACGGCCATACCAGGACTGTTTTAGCAAGGCCGTTGGATCTTGTTCCATGGCTAAACCAGGACTGTTTTAGCAAGGCCGTTGGATCTTGTTACATGGCTAAAACCAGGACTGTTTTAGCAAGGCCGTTTGGATCTTGTTATATGGCCAAACCAGGACTGTTTTAGCAAGGCCGTTGGATCTTGTTATATGGCCAAACCAGGACTGTTTTAGCAAGGCCACCAAACCAGGACTGTTTCAGCAAGGCCGTTGGATCTTGTTATATGGCCAAACCAGGACTGTTTTTAGCAAGGCCGTTGGATCTTTATATGGCCAAACCAGGACTGTTTTAGCAAGGCCGTTGGATCTTGTTATATGGCCAAACCAGGACTGTTTTAGCAAGGCCTTGGATCTTGTTATATGGCCATACCAGGACTGTTTCGGCAAGGCCGTTGGATCTTGTTATATGGCCAAACCAGGACTGTTTTGGCAAGGCCGTTGGATCTTGTTATATGGCCAAACCAGGACTGTTTCGGCAAGGCCGTTGGATCTTGTTATATGGCCAAACCAGGACTGTTTTAGCAAAGGCCGTTGGATCTTGTTATATGGCCAAACCAAAACTGTTTTAGCAAGGCCGTTGGATCTTGCTATATGGCCAAACCAGGACTGTTTTAGCAAGGCCGTTGGATCTTGCTATATGGCCAAACCAGGACTGTTTTAGCAAGGCCATTGGATCTTGCTATATGGCCAAACCAGGACTGTTTTAGCAAGGCCATTGGATCTTGCTATATGGCCAAACCAGGACTGTTTTAGCAAGGCCGTTGGATCTTGTTCCATGGCCACACATCTGAAAAAAAGGAGGAGGAGGAGGAGGAGGAGGGGAGAGAAGAGAGAGAGAGAGAGAGAGAGAGAGAGAGAGAGAGAGAGAGAGAGAGAGAGAGAAAGAGAAAGAGAGAGAGAGAACACCACCTAAGGATTGGCGTTACATAGATAAGCACTGTCCATGATAATAAAATTTTTGAAGGGTTTCACGAGGGAGAGAAAGACAGGCAGACCGACCGACCGACAGACAGACAGACAGAGAGACAGACCTAGGACAGACAGGAGAGAGAGAGAGAGAGAGAGAGAGAGAGAGAGAGAGAGAGAGAGAGAGAGAGAGAGAGAGAGAGAGAGAGAGAGAGCACGGAGGATTGGCGCTGTATAAGTACTGTCAATATTGATAATAATTATGAAGGGATTTACGACAAATACAGGAGTCTGTCAATATTGATGATAATTATGAAGGGATTTACGACAAATACAGGAGTCTGTCAATATTGATGATTATTATGAAGGGATTTACGACAAATACAGGATTCTGTCATACTGAGGATAATTATGAAGGGATTTACGACAAATACAGGAGTCTGTCAATACACTGATGATAATTATGAAGGGGTTTACGACAAATCCAGGGGTCTGTTAATACTGATCATAATTATGAAGGATAGTCTGTCAATATTGATAATAATTATGACGGGATTTATGACAAATCCAGGAGTCTGGGTCTGCCTGACTCTGACACGGAGTCCTGGTCTCAGTTACTCGCAACCCAACCATACTCCAGCCCCCAGCCCCCACCATCTCCCTCCCCCCCCCCCCCCCCCCCCCCCCCCCCAATCTCCCACGCCTTCCGTCGCTCCTGCTACCCTTGTCTTCTCACTCTCACATGAGCATCTCTCTGTCTCTCTCTGTCTCTCTCTGGTGTCTGGCTTTCTCCATCTCTCTCTCTCTCTCTCTCTCTCTCCTCTTCTCTGCCTGTCTGCTTGTCTGTCTGTCTGTTATCTCTCTCTCTCTCTCTCTCTCTCTCTCTCTCTCTCTCTCTCTCTCCCCCTCTCTCTCTCTCTTCGTCTGTTTGTCTGTCTGTTTATCTCTCTCTCTCTCTCTCTCTGCTTCTCTCTCTCTCTCGTCTCTCTCTCGTCTCTCTTGTTTGTTTATCTGTCTCTTCTCTCTCTCTCTCTTATCTCTGTCTCTGTCACTCTGTCTGTCTGTCTGTCTGTCTGTCTCTCTGCTCTCTCTCTCTCTCTCTCTCTCCCCCCCCCCCCCCCCCCCCCCCCCCCCGTTCTTCCCTCAATAAAACAGTAACAGACCGGGTCACCATAAACGTCTAGACAATATCGATCACTTTTCGTACCCCCCCCCCCCCCCCCCCCTCCTCCATCACAGTACAGTGACTGTAAATTGTCTGATTTCCTTCACCATCGGAAAGCATCACTTTCGGTTGTCTCCCCTACTGCCGCCGATCCCAGAAACGAATCGTCTTCATTCTCTCTTGTTTCCTACCCCGTCTGTCAAAAACAAAAACAAAACAAACAAAAAAACGAAAAAAAACCCACCTCAGCATTGCTAGCTGGTTCTCAATGTCTTCTAAGCATGCTTTCTTTTCTCTTTGTTGTTGTTGGTCAATCCTGTGTGTTTTCCCTGTATAAGGCCTCTATGGTTGAAACGCGTTGCTTGTGTATTATTCTCTCTCTCTCTCTCTCTCTCTCTCTCTCTCTCTCTCTCTCTGTTCGTCCAATTCTTTTGGCGGTCTGGTGGTAACACAACAGACTTTTCTTTTCTGACCTCAGGGCTAGCTCGCTCACAATGAGAGTCGCGAATCACCTTTCTCGCTCACAATGAGAGTCGCGAATTACCTTTCTCGCTCACATGAGAGTCGCGAAT
>CM065734.1:729192-736692 GCA_033310375.1 Conus canariensis
GTTCTCATCCCTACAGTCCCCCTACACCCCATCTACACCCGCTTCCCTCCCCTTACCGGTCTTATCACGTGATACTGGGCTCCTGAAGGTCAAGGTCGAGGGAGACCTTTTTTTGTAGCATTACCTTTTTCTCCTTTTTTTCTTTTTCTTTTTACGTTTCTTCTTCTCCATAAAAGGAGCTATCGATGCCAGGAGGAGGTGGGAGGTGGGGGGTGGGGGTGGTGGGAAGGAGGAGGAACGGAGTGGTCCGGGGAAGAGAGAGGTGGGGAGGGGTGGGGAGGATAGAGTAAGGTGGAAGCGCAGAGAGTTTGAAGATGGTCGAAGAGTGAAGAAATCGATATTCGGAGCACTTGCAGGCTTGGATTCTGCTCTTCTTTCTTTTTTTTTAATCTTCCTCCTTCTTTCTCTCCCCTCCCCCCATCTTCCCATCTCCCCCCACCACTATCCTTTTTCTTTTATTCTTCTTTTTTTTTCTTTCTTTTCCTTTTTCTTTTGCTTGCGAGTCCAAGAACATGCAGAACTTGCAGCGGGAGACACATTCTGAAATCTCATTCCCGCCCACGTTTACGTTCGTTTCTGTTGTCTGAGTCTCTGTCTGTTTCTCGTTTCTTGTCTCACCGTCTGTTGGTCTGTTTATCTGTATCTGTTTGACTGTCTGTCTGTCCGTCTGTCTGTCTCTGTCTGTCTCCCCATCTTTCCCCTCTCTCTCTCTCTCTCTTCTCTCTCTCTCTCTCTCTCTCCCTGTGGGGTTGGGTGTTGTGTGTGTGTGATGTGTGTGTGTGTGTGTGTGTGTGTGTGTGTGTGTGTGAGAGAGAGAGAGAGAGAGAGAGAGAGAGAGAGAGAGAGAGAGAGGAGAGAGAAAAGACAGAGACAGAGAGAGTGCGCGGGTCGTGCGGATGAACGTGTGTTTCTGAGTGTATGTTATATTTTTTTTCAGGTTCACTGTCTCACAGATGCCAACGATGCCTCTGCTGTGTAAGGCTATGCTGCCAAAGTGATGCTCAAAGCCTGAATCCCGCCCATAGAAGAGAGGGTTAGCTAATTAATTCTGCCTCTTGCCTGCCTGAAGAAGCAAGCAAACAAAACGTATAGCCCTTGGGAAAATGATTACACTGTAACCAAGCTAAATTTCATGCTCTACTTGTACAATAATAAGACTTGCTTGCAAGATCTTCATGTCAGTCTAGATCCGGTAAATTCCATTCAACCACTGCTTGGAATGCCACGTTCAGGAACGGCTACTCCAAGAGAAAAGAAACATACCATTCTTTAAATAAAGAACAATCAGGGTAGCTTTTGCTCGATCCCACGATGAGATGATATACACACCTATAACTCCAAATGAATGCTTGAATATCATTTGGAGTTATAGGCGTGTAAATATGTCATCCTGGGAGCAAAAAAAACACAAAAAACCTTGCATTTAATTGGAGTTATAGCCGTGTAAATATGTCTTCCTGGGAGCACAATTAACAAACAAAAAATTACGTTGCATTCATTTGAAGTTATGGGCACGTAATTCTCTCATCAAGGGGGCAAACAAAAGCTACTTTACATTCATTTGAAGTCATGGGCGTGTAATTACCTCATCAAGGGGGCAAACAAAAGCTACTTTACATTCATTTGAAGTCATGGGCGTATATTATCTCATCAAGGGAGCAAAGAAAAGCTACTTTACATTCATTTGAAGTCATGGGCGTGTAATTATCTCATCAAGGGAGCAAACAAAAGCTACTTTACATTCATTTGAAGTTATGGGCGTGTAATTACTCATCAAAGGAGCAAAAAAGTCTACTTTACATTCATTGTAGTCATGGGCGTGTAATTATCTCATCAAGGGAGCAAATAAAAGCTACTCTACATTCATTTGAAGTCATGGGCGTGTAATTATCTTATC
The DNA here is from genome assembly GCA_033310375.1 of Conus canariensis. NCBI lineage: Eukaryota > Metazoa > Mollusca > Gastropoda > Neogastropoda > Conidae > Conus > Conus canariensis. Next base: position 731,090 of record CM065734.1, read on the forward strand.
AAGGGGCAAACAAAAGCTACTTTACATTCATTTGAAGTCATGGGCGTGTAATTATCTCATCAAGGGAGCAAACAAAAGCTACTTTACATTCATTTGAAGTCATGGGCGTGCAATTATCTCATCAAGGGAGCAAAAGTTACCCTACTTGTCTGTTGCTTACTGTTCGCCTTTCTCTGCTTCCTCTAAGATTTCCTTTCATGCCCTTCCTTGCCTATGTCAAACAAAACAAACAAACAAACAAAACAAAATCCTGCAGAACCCCACCCCCCCCACACACACACATTCCTCGACACTTTAATAATAAAAGCTATTGATTTCTTTTAAATGCAAGACACAAGACGCACATCTTACGCTGAAGTGAATGAAGATAAGTGATTGCTCGTTCATTGTCGTCGTCCTGAGTGTTTTTGTATCTTGCCTACAGAGACCTAAGAGGTCGAAACGCGTCGTCTCGTGATCCCTTTGTCTACGTTTTACTTGGCGGCTCGCTGTTAATTACATTCAGAATTTATTAAAACTTTCAAAAACCTATCGCTGTATTCACGCTCGTAAAAATGTGTTGAGGCTATTTTTGCAAGCTACACAAACAGATGAGTGAAGAAGCCTACACATCAGAGAAAGGCAACCTCTAAAAGAAGAGAGAAAGGCCATTTTGTACATTTCTGTCGCAGCTGGATACAGTTATTAACCGAAGCATTCCGAGTAACACGTCCTTTGCCTGTGAACATTCCCCTTGAATCACAGTTCTAGTGTCTGTGTGTATGTGCGCGCGCGCGCGTGGGCGATTCTGTGTGTGTGTGTGTGTGTGTGTGTGTGTGTGTGTGTGTGTGTGTGTGTGTGCACGCGCGAGTATGTTTAAATTCTATCCTTTGTAAACATTGAGGGATATAATTACCAAGACCTTCGTCCGCTTCATGTTATTTTACTGGAAATCAGCAGAATTCACAGCAGAAGTATCTGTAGAGATGGCAGAAACTGTAGTAATCCTGTGAACTGTTATGTCAACAAACAAAAAAAAGAAAAAAAGAAAAAAACAGCAACAGTAGTGGTAGCATTGGTCGTGTAAAAAATATAAATAATTGATTGTTGGTGTTTCTACGTTGAAGATCATTACCTTTCTCCAAACACATTGTTGCTTGCTGTCATCGTCGTCGTCATCATCATCATTCCATCATCATCATCATCATCATCTATCATCATCATCATCATCATCATCATCACCATCATCATCATCACCACCACACCACCACCATCACCACCACACCACCATCAATCATCATCAATCATCATCAATATCATCATCATCATCAATCATTTCATTCATCATCATTACGCCCCTATCATCATCAGCAGTGGAACAACATGAACAACAAACAGCATACAAAACAACAATAACAACAAAAGTATTTTTTCATTAATGATGCCATGTGCCCCCATCTGTCTGTCTGTCTGTCTTCTGTCTGTCTGTCGCTTGTCTATGTCTCTGTCTGTCTGTCTGTCTCTGTCTCTGTCTCTGTTCTCTCTTCTCTCTCTCTGAACTTGAACGCTCTCTACACAGAACCATGTGCATGCTGTCCAGGCAGCAGTATCACATCACCTGTTGATTGAAGCGTTGAGAGAGGAGCAGGTGACAATGATGAGGACGAGGAGATGGGGGAGCAGGTGACAATGATGAGGAAGAGGAGATGAGGGAGCAGGTGACAATGATGAGGAAGAGGAGATGGGGGAGCAGGTGACAATGATGAGGACGAGGAGATGGGGGAGCAGGTGACAATGATGAGGACGAGAGATGGGGAGCAGGTGACAATGATGAGGACGAGGAGATGGGGAGCAGGTGACAATGATGAGGACGAGGAGATGGGGGAGCAGGTGACAATGATGAGGACGAGGAGATGGGGGAGCAGGTGACAATGATGAGGACGAGGAGATGGGGGGAGAGGTGGGGGAGGGGGGGGCAGGTGACAATGATGAGGACGAGAGATGGGTGAGCAGGTGACAATGATGAGGAAGAGGAGATGGGGGAGCAGGTGACAATGATGAGGACGAGGAGATGAGGGAGCAGGTGACAATGATGAGGACGAGGAGATGGGGGAGCAGGTGACAATGATGAGGACGAGGAGATAGGGGAGCAGGTGAAATGATGAGGACGAGGAGATGGGGGGGGGGGGGGGGGGGCAGGTGACAATGATGAGGACGAGGAGATGGGGGAGCAGGTGACAATGATGAGGAAGAGGAGATGGGGGAGCAGGTGACAATGATGAGGACGAAGAGATGGGGGAGCAGGTGACAATGATGAGGAGAGGAGATGGGGGAGCAGGTGACAATGATGAGGACGAGGAGATGGGGGAGCAGGTGACAATGATGAGGACGAGGAGATGGGGGAGCAGGTGACAATGATGAGGACGAGGAGATGGAGCAGGTGACAATGATGAGGACGAAGAGATGGGGAGCAGGTGACAATGATGAGGACGAGGAGATGGGGGAGCAGGTGACAATGATGAGGAAGAGAGATGGGGGAGCAGAACATGAGGAGGAGATGGAGGCGAAGAGGAGAAAGAAGGAGGAACAGAACTAGGAGAAGATGAAGAAGCACTAGAAGGAGGGGAGAAGAAGAAGAAGAAGAAGAAGAAGAAGAAGAAGAAGAAGAAGAACAACACAACAACAACAACAACAACAACAACAACACGAACAAGAACAAGAACAAGAAAGAGGAGGAGATATAGAGAATGAAAAGGAGGAGGGAGATGAGGAGAATGAGATGGAGGAGGAGGAGGGGGAAGAAGGTGAACAAAAAAAATAGGGGGAATAGAGAAGAAGAAGAAGAAGAAGAAGAAGAAGAAGAAGAAGAAGAAGAAGAAGAAGTCGTTTATGAGCAAGGTCGAAAACCAGCAACCACAAGCAGCGATAGTAGAAACAAACAACACAAACAAACCACACAACCAATAATAATAATAATAACCTGAGAACAACAACAACTCCAACGTCAACAAAAATACTGACAACAACCAACAACAATAACATCAACAACAGCAGCAGCTGCTGCAACAGTAACAGCAGCAACAACAACAAGAACAACAACAACAGCAACAACAACAACAACAGAAGCAACAACAAGAACAGCAATAGCGACGATAACAACAACAATAACAACAACTACACAACTACAACAACAGCAACAACAGTAGCAGCAGCAACGACAACAGCAACAACAACGGCGACAATATCAACAACCAACAACAGCAACAACAGCAGCAGCAACAACAGAAACAACAACAACAACAAAGTAGCAACAGCAACAACAAGAACAACAACAACAGCGCCAATAACAACAACAATGAGAACAACAGCGACAACAACAACAACAACAACAGCGACAATAACAGTAACAACAACAACAACAACAACCAGCAACAACAGCAACAGCAACAACAGTAGCAGCAGCAAGAACAAGAACAAGAACAACAACAGCGCCAATAACAACAACAACAATGAGAACAAGAGCTGCACAACAACGACAACAACAAACAACAGCAACAACAACAACAGCAACAATAACAGCAACAACTAAACAAGACAAAAGATGGGAAGGAGACAGAACAAAGGAAAGGAAAAAACGAGGGCAATAAAATACAAGACGCCAAAAAAAAAAAAAAAATGATAAAGACAGAAAGAAAGAAAGAAATGAAATAATAAAGTGATGTAAAGGAGACAGCCACGGGGCTGTGTGCACGAAAATAGAGCGCAGCCAGGTGATACATTCAGCTTCTGAGGCCCAAAATAGCGCCTGATTTACTGCCGCTCTATATTGCTGTTGACTGACAGGGGGGTCAATTTAGCACCGAACTAAAGTATGTTGTAGAAGAGAGAGAGAGAGAAAGAGAGAGAGAGGGAGAGAGAGAGAGAGAGAGAGAGAGAGAGAGAGAGAGAGAGAGAGAGAGAGAGAGAGAGAGAGAGAGAGAGAGAACGAACGAACGAACGAACGAAATTTTATTTTACCAGGGTAATGAGATAAGCGATACAAATGCTTTTTTCCACCCAGCCCTGGGGCAAAAGAAAGAGAAACAATGTAAAGATCAAATTAATGCATTTAAAGATCAAATTAATGCAAATACACATATAAAAAGAACAAAGTGTAACAAGATCTTGTACAGTTCAAACAAGTTAGCTATTTCCATATTATTGACAAACGAATGCAATAGAAAAGCGCGTGAACATAGCGAACAAGGGAAGGAAACGGGAAAGGAAAAGGCCAAGGGTAGGTTTGGGTAAATGGAGAGAGAGAGAGAGAGAGAGAGAGAGAGAGAGAAGAGAGAGAAGGCCAAGGGCTAGGTTTGGGTAACTGGAACGAACGAACGAACGAACGAGAGAGAGAGGAGAGAGAGAGAGAGAGAGAGAGAGGGAGAAAAAGAGAGAGATTGAGAGAGAGGTGTGTGTGTGTGTGTGTGTTGTGTGCGCGCGCGCGCGCGTGTATGTGTGTGTGTGTGTGTGTGTTGTGTGTGTGTGTGTGTGTGTGTGTGTGTGTGTGTGTGTCTGTGTCTGTGTCCGAGTGTTTGTGTCTGTACCTGAGTGTGTGTGTGTGTGTGTGTGTGTGTGTGTGTGTGTGTGTGTGTGTGTGTGTGTGTGTGTGTCTGTGTCTGTGTGTATCTGTGTGCGTCTGTGTGTGTCCGTGTGTCTGAGTGTCCGTGTGTCCGTGTCTGTGTGTGTGCGTGCATGCGCGCGTCTGTGCATGCTTGCATGCATGCGTGTTCACGAGCGCGTGTTGTGTGTGTCTGTGTGTCTGTGTGTGTATGCGTTCCCATACGGTGCTATAGAGGGATTTAATACTTACAGTTTAACATCCTGTTTTCTAATTCCCATTGACTGTCTCTAATTCCCACTCAACTCCCTACCTGTTCCCTACCCTTTATGTTAAAGTCATTGTTTTGTTGACTGTACTTGTTTCTCCCCACTATTTACTTGATCATCATATAGATACGTCTCTCTCTCTCTCTCTCTCTCTCTCTCTCTCTCTCTCTCTCTCTCTCCTCTCTCTCTGTCTGTCTGTCTGCCTGTCTCTGTCTGTCTGTCTGTCTTTGTCTCTTCTGAATTTCTATCTATCTCTCTGTCTCTCTCTCTCTCTGTCTCTCTCTCTCTATCTCTCTCTCTCTCTCTCTCTCTCTCTCTTCTCTTATATATATATATATATATGTGCACGCGCGCGCGCGCGCACACACACACACACACACACACACACACACACACACACACCACACGCACACGCACACACACACACACACACAAACACACACATACGCGTGCGCACAAGCTTTCGTATGTGTATGTGCGCTTGCTTGCTTGCATAGAAATGGTGGCGGATAACACCCTTAGGTAAACAATCCCTCCGTCACAACGACAATGACTTAGCAAACAATAAGACAATAAAATAATTAAAAAAAAAAAAAGGTAGGGGATGGATGGAAAGGAAAGCGAGACAGGAGGGAGGAGAGGGGCGGGGTTGGTCGGGGGGCGGGGGGAGAGAGGGAGCGGGAGGAGGAGGGAAGAAGAGAGATCGTTGAAACCCCCCTCCCCCCCCCTCCCCCCCCCACCAAAAAAAAAAAAAAAAA
>CM065734.1:749192-761692 GCA_033310375.1 Conus canariensis
TTATTTACCCTTCTTTATAGATTGTTACCTTCCTCTAAAATACAGAGTTCATTTGCTTATATTTGTGCGGAATCGCTCTTCTTAGGCCCGTGAAACAATAAAGCTGTGACTATAGGATAGCCATAGTCATGTAGTCGGCATTTTTGGCGTTTAGTAGAGCAGTCGTTGTATGCTACTTCTTGGTTTTCTTTTTGTTTTCCTTTTCCTCCTCTTCCTCCTCCTCTTCTTCCTCCTCCTCCTCCTCCTCCTCATCTTCTTCTCTCTTTTTTTCTTCTGCTCTTCCTTCTCCTGCCCACTCCTCCTCCTACCCCCCCCCCTCCTCTCTCTCCTCCTCTTTTGTTTCTCCTCCTCCTCCTCGGTCTGCTCCTCCTCCTCCTCCTAATTTTCTTTATTCCTCCATTGAACTTTTCCCCCCATCTCTGCTCCTCCGCCTCCTCTCTCCTCTTTCTTCCTTATACCCTCATACCCCCCCCCCCCCCCCCCCCCCCCCCCGTCCATTTCTGCATGTCTCATTCTTTTGCTATTGTTAGGAAAGACACAGTTACAGGCAGCCAAATGATTAGACATCTTGCTAGTCACTTAGTTTTCAGCCAGCTAGCTAACTAGCTATTGCTGATCGGTGCATGCAGTGATTAGAGGTACAGCGTCATGGACAGGCGCACTCACAGATGGCAAGCCACGGAGGTTTCCAGCATCCAACTTCGAAGATGGATAACCTTTTACGGTGCCAATTATTTTGTGAAGACTTTTTTTTTTTCTCAGAAGGCATGCATATGGTATGCTTTGTGGTGTCTCTGCATACATCATGTTTCTCTGTCTAACTCTCAAAACTGACTGCTTTCTACTTGATTTATCGTATGATGTCGGCTCTTTTCTCTTGTTTATTTTACACACGCTTTGCCTTTTGTTTACCTTATAACCATACACGTCGACAAACAGATGCCTTTATATAAACTGACACACCCCAAAGCAGATTAATCAGAGAATGTCCGCATGGCCGGACTACATTCTCATTTGAACACACAGCCATAACTGAATCGCACTTCCAGCGCTTGTTTCTTTTTTTTTTTTTTTTTTCATTCTGAATCGTGCCAGACCAGAGGTATCTACAGAAATCTTAAATGAGGCAGGGAACAGTAAACAAGGAATAACAAACAAGTCGGGTAACTCTTGCTGACATGATGAAATAACTACCGGCCCATAAAGCCAAACGAATGTTGCTTACGACATCGAATCGAGGGGGGGGGGGGGGGGTAGGGGGAGAGAGAGAGAGAGAGAGAGAGAGAGAGAGAGAGAGAGAGAGAGAGAGAGAGAGACGGGACTAGGCAGACCTGTCACCGGCTCTCCCCGTACGGGATCATGTCCACCGACCTTTATCACCCCCACACCCACTCCCCTCCCCCTAGCCCTCAACCCCACCCTCACCAACTCCCCGCCACCATCCACCCACCCACTCCACCACCATCCTGCCCCGGGGAATATTCGCTTCCGCTAACTCAGTAAAAAGACATTTCACGGTCTGTCCAATCTGTCGAGATGTTGAAATAGGACTCTCCCCGTTGGATGCTTGGCTCGGTTCTCCGGAGGGTAAGGCGAGACGCGGCCCTCCCTATAATATTTAGAGTGATGGGGTGTCAGGTTTTGCAGTCTAAAGACTGGACGAGGTGGTGTGGTGGCGTTGTGTAAACGTTCTGTCTTATTTCTTTTCTCTCTCTCTCTCTCTCTCTCTCTCTCTCTCTCTCTCTCTCTCTCTCTCTCTCTCTCTCTCTCTCTCTTCAGGTTTTTTGTGGGGGTTTTTTGCGTTTTTTTGTTTGTGTTTCTCGCGTCTGGGATGTATAATGATTTGATTTGATTTGATTTTGTTGGATTCGATGTGTGTGTGTGTGTGTGTGTGTGTGTGTGTGTGTGTGTGTGTGTGTGTGTGTAGTGTGTGTGTGTGTGTGTGTGTGTGTGTGTGTGTGTGTGTGTGTGTGTGGTGTGTGTGTGTGTGTGTGTGTGTGTGTGTGTGTGTGTGTGTGTGTGTGTGTGTGTGTGTGTTTGTGTGTGTTTGTGTGTGTGCGCGTCTGACTGTCTGTCTGGGTGTGCGTGTGGCTGGGTGTGTGTGTGGCTGGGTGTGTGTATATGTGTGTGTGGGATGTCTCCCCCCCCCCCCCCATTCTCTGTCTATTGTATGATCGTGTGGTGTGTGTGTGTGTGTGTGTGTGTGTGTGTGTGTGTGTGTGTGTGGAGGAAGTTCTCATCCTGAAAAAGAACCATGCAACAAAGGTTATCTGCACACATTTACATCGGTCATTACCGTATTCATTTCTTGATTTGTTTCATAACACATTTATTCCGTGGGCTGTTATCGGCAAAACTGGTGTACATTGCCTTGATGATGAGACTGAGTGTACGATATTTATTGAAAATCTTCAATATGTTGATTGTTCATTTATATGGAAATTATCCCATTACATTTCTCTAACCTGTCGTTTTTCACAGGACTTCTCTTTCGAAAGAGAGAAAAAAATCCATTTCATTCTTAGTTTCTCTCTCTCTCTCTCTCTCTCTCTCTCTCTCTCTCTCTCTCTCTCTCTCTCTCTCTTCTCTCTCTCTCTCTCTCCTGTATCTTGCTCCAATAGCCATGATAATTTGCAAGAGGCAAATAAAAAAATCTGTCCCGAAAAAAAAAAAATGTCGCATTTTGTGATATCTAAGACGTCTAAACTGAGCCGCTTCAAAAGCGATATGAACAATGTACAGCCATTACGTTGTTATGGCAACAGGTCAGCACAAAACGAAGACCGAGCAACAGGTGAAGGGCACAAAAAGTGCTTACCAATCGCTTGTAAGTTTGCACACTGCTCAGCCAATCGCATATCCCGATACGTGTACGACTGCAATGAAAGGGAAAGAGAGTTAGAGTCCCCTCGTCAGTTTCAGTTTCTTTCCGTCATTTATCTCCTTCGTCTTCAGAACGCGCAGGATAATGTTATGACATCTTGTCTAAATAATACACTGCTACATTTTCAGTACCCCTTCAGTACTCACACGACTCAAGAAACGAAACACTCACAGCTTCTTGGTCCATATGTTGTGAAACGTCCATTCATTGGTACACATTCCCTGCGCCATCTTCACTCTGGGAGTCCGTCAAAGATCTTCTGTTTTTCTGCATATGCAGTGCATACGTGGGGATATAATATGCTCCTTTCGTTCAGAGAACTACATGTCATGTCCAGTGCACAGATAGGAGAGTGTTAGAAGGTAAAACTGTGGTGTATGATTTAAATTTGGTTTCAGATTCCGGTTTCAGGTTAGTTTCCACGAGAGCCCAGTAAACCACGTGCGGCCTTCTTGGGTATATCAAAGCGAGAAACGAACAATTTTTCCTGTTATATATCCTTGCCCGTCCTCCCCCCCCCCCCCCCCTCCAGTCGCACGCGCCGCGCGCCCACACACACACACACACACACACACACACCACACACGTACACACACATACGCACGCACGCATCCACGCACACGCTCGCGCGCGCGCGCGCGCCACACACACACACACACACACACACACACACACTACACACACTCTAACACACACACACATTCCACCCCCCCCAGTTTCTGCACCCTCCACACACACACACACACACACACACACACACACACACACAACACACACACATTCCACCACCATCACCACCATTTTTGACCCTCCACACACACACCCAACAACGCAACATAATAAGTACAAAAACATTTCCTCAACAAACAATGACATCCAACGTTTATTTTGATTTTGACTTCCTACAGATCAAACTAGGCTGCCCTTGAGTTCGCCGGCTGTCCCAATAAGTTTTATCGCAACATGAATGTTTTTAAGGTTAGTAATAAGTCATTTGAGGATATTTCAAGGAAACAAAATGACATCTGCAACGCTGTATGTTGCCTAATACCACTGAGGAATAGCTGGCCATCGCCAATGTCAGTCTCATTAGCAAGATGAGAAGTCACTTCATCGACCAAAGGCGCGAGGGAAAGGGGGGAGGGGGAGGATAGGGGCCGGGGAGGGGAGGGGGGTTAGCAGATCTGTCAATGTCAATTTTCTTCCCTATAGCTGTAAAAAAAAAAAAAAAGGGGGGGGGGGGGGGGGGAACAGTCCTCTATTCTTAAAGCCGACAGTCAATGTCAATTTTTCTTGCCATAGCTGTTTAAAAAAAAATCAATCATCTATTTTCCAAACAGGCACAAGATGCTGAAAAGTCACTCTCCCATCAAAAAATTTTGAAAAATACTTGTCACTCCCCGAAGATGGAGTATGGCTGCCTTAATGGCAGGATAAAAAACAGTCATACACACAAAACTCCACTGCCTGTCTATACAGGCAGTGTCCGCAGGAGTATCAGCCTGCGTATGCAGAAAGAAAGAAAGAAAAAACTTGTCACTTTCGTCTGTTTGAAAACAAAAATCACCTTTATGCTGAAAAGTCTTTGTTCTATCAAATCTAAGATCTGTTGACAAATACTCGCCTCTTTCGTCTCTATAATGATAATAATAAGAACAAAAATCACATCTGGTCGAATATCGCTGTGCAAGAGTTTGATGGAGACTGCGATAAGGTCGTCATGTCTCATATCATGGAAGTCTCAAACATGTTTCACAGGGAGTGGTACATCGTACGGAATGCTCCACGAAGCTTTCTCCCCTTGGACGCAGATTTCAGTGCGTGTTCAAAGAGTGGCCTGTGTATTGGCGGCACAGAATTGTCTCCTCTTTACGGGTATTATTGGGCAGAAAAAAAACCTCTTTCAAGTTTCAATGGATGGGCGGGGAGGGCGTGGAGGGCGGGGAGGGGGGGGGGGGTATTCGTCAACTATCACTATCGTGACGCCACTAATAATAGCATTGATGCTGCTGTAGCCACTACTCCTCCTCCTACTGCTTCTCCTTCTTCTATTGCTGCTGCTGCTGCTGCTGCTGCTGCAGATGATGATGATGATGATGCAGCTGCTTTTAATACTATTGCTGCTTTCGCCATTATTTACACTATGACTGCTGCGTTGCCACTACTACTGCTTCTCCTTCTCCTATTGCTGCTGCTACTGCTGCTGCTGAAGCTATTGCTGTTGCTGCTGCTGCTGCTAAAGCTATTGCTGCTGCTGCTGCTGCTAAAGCTATTGCTGCTGCTACTGCTGCTGCTGAAGCTATTGCTGCTGCTACTGCTGCTGCTAATAGTGTTCGCCGCTGTGACTTGTATCATCCGTCATCGTACAGCTGTGGGTAGGTGGTGACTGCAGCGGTAACGAAGGTGATGTGAGGACAATGATCACGATGGTAGTGATAATAATGGTGATGGTGCGTGGAACGAAGGGGTGGGGTACTGGAGGTGAGAGATGACGGAGAGGGAGGGAGGGAGGGAGGCAGGGAAGGAGGGGGGGGGGGAGAAAAAGAGAATGATAATGACAGCGACCAAAAAAAAAAAAATTAACGACGATGATGATGACGACACCAACAACGGCAACGATGAAGATGGGGGTGGAGGTGGGGTGGGGGAGGGGAACAGTAAAAGAAGAAAGGGAGACTACGCAGTAAGAAACGCGTGCTAAGGGCGACTCTCTACTCCCCAAACCCTTTTTTCCCCTCTTTTTCTTTTTCTCTCTCTCTTTTTTTTTTTCTCTCTCTCTCTTTTTTAAAATGTCCGCCATCTTACCATGCCCGAAAGCCACAGGTCACCGTGACCTTCCCTCCAGACAGACAAATGTTTGAGAGACCACGCAGCCTTGGGACGTCTACACAGAGACCCCCCCCCTCCTCCCCACCTCCCCTTCCCCCCTTACCACCCCCACCCTTGCTCCCTCCCTTCCTGCTCCCTTCCCCCACCCTCCTCCCTATTCCTCATCCCTTCTTCACCTTTTTTCCTTCTCCTTCCGCCCCCCCCCCCCCTACCACGCTCCCTTCTCTTCATCTCTCTGCGTCCTTCCCCCCCCTCCCAACCCCCTACTATCCCCACCACCCCCGTCCTCTCTTCTCTCCCGGTTTCCCAGCCATCTTTCTCGCCGCCTCTGCTGTCTGTCCCCCAAAGTGCCTGGTCGGAGGAGGAGGAGGAGGGAGAGGGAGGAGGGAGAGGGAGGAGGAGGAGGGAGAGGGAGGAGGGGGAGGAGGAGGGAGAGGGAGGAGGGGGAGGAGGAGGGAGAGGGAGGAGGAGGAGGGGTGGGGTGGGGGGCAGAGGAGGGGGGAGCAGACAATATGGATGACAGAGAGGCCTGGTCTGATGCACTGTCCCCCCTTCCCCTCCTCTCCCCATACCCCCTCAACCCCCTCCCCCCTCCCCCCATCCTCTCCCCACCTCAATCCTCTTCCCTGCAAGACTGTGCACCCTGTCCAATCGATGATGCTACCAAACAACATGATGAGAGGAAATTACAGAAGAAGAAGAAGAAAAGAAGAAGAAGAAGAAGAAGAAGAAGAAGAAGAAGAAGAAGAAGAAGAAAAGGAACAGAAGAAGAACAAAAAAAAAAAGGAAAAGAAGAAGAAGCAGATGATGATGATGATGATGATGATGATGATGATGATGATGATGATGATGATGATGGTGAAAAAGAAGAAGAAGAGAAGAAGAAGAAGAAGAAGAAGAAAGAAGAAGAAGAAGAAATAAACAGAGGATTGAACAAGGGAAAACAGACACATGGGACTTCAAAGGGCGGAAATGCAGGAAAAAGGAAACACAGTAATACCCCGAATCAAAAACCAGCAAACCAAACCCGATCAACAAGGAAAGCATCTGTAAAAACGAAAGAAAGATAGAAGGAAGAAAAATGACAAAAACCAGCAAACCAAACCCGATCAACAGGGAAAGCATCTGGAAAAACGAAAGAAAGATAGAAGGAAGAAAAATGACAAAAACCAGCAAACCAAACCCGATCAACAAGGAAAGCATCTGGAAAAACGAAAGAAAGATAGAAGGAAGAAAAATGACAAAAACCAGCAAACCAAACCCGATCAACAAGGAAAGCATCTGGAAAAACGAAAGAAAGATAGAAGGAAGAAAAATGACAAAAACCAGCAAACCAAACCCGATCAACAAGGAAAGCATCTGGAAAAACGAAAGAAAGATAGAAGGAAGAAAAATGATATGAAACTGGAGGAACATAGCCTTGGTAGGATTATACCGAGTGACACAGACAGAGAGCGTGAAAGACGGAAAGGGAGAGAAGAAGAGAAGAAGAAGAAGAAGAGGAGGAGGAGGAGGAGGGGAGGAGGAGGAAGAGGAAGGAAGAAAGGAAGGAAAAGGAAGAAAAAAGACGGAAAGAAGAAGGAAAGAAGAAGACGAAAAAGAACGAGAAGAAGAAACAAAGATGATAGTGATCACTAATCAAAGGGAAATAAACCCATGTGTGTGTGAGTGACATCAAACTGCTCTCTTCGCCTGTCTTTTGTTACTTGACAGAGAGAGAGAGAGAGAGAGAGAGAGAGAGAGAGAGAGAGAGAGAGAGAGAAGACAGACAGAGACAGAGACAGAGACAAGGACAGAGACAAAGACAAAGACAAGGACATAGAGAGAGATACAGAGACAGAGACAAGGAACAGAGAGAGAGAGAGAGAGAGAGAGAGAGAGAGAGAGAGAGAGAGAGAGAGAGAGAGAGAAGATGCTCGTTTTAATGCAAAACAGACACAGAAAGAAATATTTTGACGGGTCGAGCGATGCACATAATACATTTCTTGTATTATCTCTTTTCCGTGTATTTATCTTCATTGTATTTTACCTTCCTTACAGTCAGTCTTTTTTTTTCTAATACATCCGTTACTGAAATAATGCAACTGGACATCATCTGTTGGTAGAGTGGTCCCCCTTAAAGGAAAAGAAAATGGAGGACAGACTGAGCTGTGTCGAGTAGAGATAATGATGAAGATGGCGATGAGCTGAAAGATGATGGTATTTCACGTCATAGAGGTGATGGTGCTGCCGCTGCTGTTGTCGATGCTAGTTAGAAGAGTGGTTGTAATGGTGGTGGGTGTGAGAATGTGACTGATAATGATGAGATATCGATAATCATGACAGGACTGTACACGCTTTCTAACCGTAGGAAGCCGCCTTCTATTTTCGTCCCCTTGTGATTACATTCTATGGTGTTCCGTGAATAACTCTTCTTCTTCTTCTTGTTCTTCTTGTTCTTGTTCTTGTTCTTCTTCGTCTTCTTCTTCTTCTTCTTCTTCTTCTTCTTCTTCTTCTTTCAAATAACATTTCTTGTTTATCCGGAAACGTAACGCACGATCCAGACAAGGCAATTACTCTTCCATCAGACTGCATAATTCGCTGGCTTTCTCTCCCTTGTGTAGAGGGCGCTAGCTTTCAGTCAAGACACCGGAAGGCCTCCACCGGAAGTCTTGCTTCGCCACACAACCTCTGAACCGTCGACTGCTTCTGCGTCTTGTGGGCTGAATTTTGGCTTTGATTGTCTGTCTGCCAAGAGACCGTGCAGAGCGCTGTACGGTCCCTGGTCTGCCTATCTCTGATTCTTTTTGCTCTCCGTCTCTGTGCGTGCCTTGTCTATCTGTACATGACACTTTCTCTTTTTCTGTCTCTGTCTATTTTTCTACCTCTGTCTGTCTGTCTGTCTGTCTGTCTGTCTGTCTGTCTGTCTGTCTCTCTCTCTCTCTCTCTCTCTCTCTCTCTCTCTCTCTCTCTCTCTCTCTTCTCTCCGTATCTTTCTCTGTCTGTCTCTTTGTCGTTCTGTCTCTCTCTCCCTCTCTCTCTCTCTCTCTTGCCATTTCTTGGTTTGTTTGTTCTTGTCCTTCTTATACGTATTTGCCTTGATTTGCTATGAATTACTTCTTTCCTTTTGTCCCAGGGCTGGGTGGAAAAAGCATGTACATTGCTTATCTCAATACCCTGGTTAAATAAATTTTCGGTGCGTTTCGTTTCTCTCTCTCTCTCTCTCTCTCTCTCTCTCTCTCTCCTTCTCTCTCTCTTCATTGTGTATATTGGTAATGAGCGTACGGATAAATGTGCTTACGTGGCTGGATGCATATGTGTGTGTGTGTGTGTGTGTGTGTGTGTGTGTGTGTTGTGTGTGTGTGTGTGTGTGTGTGTGCGCGCGCGCCGCGCGCGCGCGTGTTTGTGTGTGTGTATGCGTGTGTGCGTGTGTGTGTGTGAGTGCGTGTGTGTGTGCGTGCAAGTGTGCGTGTGTGTGTGTGGACACGTGCGTGCGTGCATGCGTGCGTGCGTGCGTGCGTGCGTGCGTGCGTGCGTGGTGGTTGGTGGTGGTGCGTGGTTGTGTGTGTGTGTGTGTGTGTGTGTGTGTGTGTGTGTGTGTGTGTGTGTGCGCGAGAAACACAAATCGGCGGGAGGGTGATTGTGGGTGGTGGAGTGAAAGGAGATAAACTAATGCAATAAAAAAACATGACAATTCTTGTACAGGAGTTGACACCAAGAGAGATGAGACAGCAGGGAGACAGAGAAAACAGGCAGAGTTCACTGAACGAGAGATATGCAATTGATTTGTGCTCTGGCACCTTAGAAAGATGATTTATCACCAGCGCTTAGAGAAGGACGAGGGGCCATCTGATACAGTTGAAAAGTTCACGCACATTCTCTCAGACGATGCTGCTCTTTTGAAATGCACGCGGAGACGGTAAAACTACATCGCAATAATCTTCCATCTTATCAGTTCGGTTCTGTTCAATAACACCTTTTATCATTCCATTGTAGCGATTGATTGCTTTTGCATCAGAAAGATGTTGCTTGAACGGACACAAATGATGTGAAATCCATAGGTCACCGTATCCCCCACCAGCCCACGATGTACACAGCATTTGAGATAAATGGATCACTTCTTTTCGGGGGGTCCATACAAAATACACGTACACAGCAAAAATTCAGCGGGCATTCCAGAATCCATTTTCGTTCAGAGAAAAAAAAAGGAAAGTGGGTTAAAATTCTGCTCTGCTCTTTATGTTGTTTTGTTGTGTATGTGCCAGGATGGCTTTGAGGCAAAGGATGGTATGTATTCTTCTTAAGGTTGTTGTGGATTAAGATGGCAATGCGACAAATGATTGCCTGTATATTTTCTTCAGGTTGTTGTGGATTAAGATGGCAATGCGACAAATGATTGCCTGTATATTTTCTTCAGGTGGTTGTGGGTTAAGATGGCAATGCGACAAATGATTGCCTGTATATTTCCTTCAGGTTGTTGTGGATTAAGATGGCAATGCGACAAATGATTGCCTGTATATTTTCTTCAGGTTGTTGTGGGTTAAGATGGCAATGCGACAAATGATTGCCTGTATATTTTCTTCAGGTTGGTTGTGGGTTAAGATGGCAATGCGACAAATGATTGCCTGTATATTTTCTTCAGGTGGTTGTGGATTAAGATGGCAGTGAGGCAAAGGATTGCCTGCGTTATACTTTACATTGTTGTGGGTTAGGCTGGTAAAAAAACAAACGATTGCTGTATTGTCTTTCCGGTTATTGTCGTTTAAAAGGGCAATGGTATTGCCTGCCTTGTCCTCTACATCATTGTGGGTCAGGGGGCAGTAGCACAAATAATTGCCTGTCTTGTCCTTCGCGTTGTTTAGGGTAAACATGGCAGTGGGACAAATGATTGCATGTATTGTTCATGTTCTTGAGGATTATGACGGCTACATGACAAATGATTGCATGTATTGTTCGTGTTCTTGAGGATTATGACGGCTACAGGACAAACGATTGCCTGTATCATCCTTCACGGTGTTGTCTGTGAGGATGGCAGTGGGACAAATGATTGCCTGTCTTGTTCTTCACGTGATTGTGAGTCAGGACAGAAGTGGGACAAATGATTGCCTGTCTTGTTCTTCACGTTATTGTGAGTTAGGATAGAAGTGGGACAAATGATTGCCTGTACTGTGCTACATGTTATTGAATGATAGAAAGACATTGGAACAAATGACCGGGTGTCCACGTTATTGTGGGTTAATATGGTATTAGCACAACTGACTGACTGTATTGTCCTTCACGTTATTGTGGGTTAATGAGGCATTAGCACAACTGACTGGCTATGAATCGGTCCAGGACAACACCACACGAACTGGACATTAGGAGGAAAACGCTAGAGAGGAAGGCCCAGCAAACCCAAGGAAGGAAGACCCACGAACTCATGTGGGACATCACCAAACACTTTGCAACAATCAGCCGAGGACAGGCCTTAAACCTCACCGAGGCTAGCATGCAGAAGAAAGCGCAAAGCAAGTGTGGGGCATAACGGATAGTAAGTAAGCAACAACGTATACATCACTTAGTACCGATAAATCATAAAAACATTTTAAACGCAACCCCAAAGTGCTCAGAACATTGTTGTGAACAAACAGGTATTGCAGAGTGGACAGCCACTGACCAGTCTGGACAGGGCGTCCATCCCAACTATTTTGTTGTCAGATTACTTTTACGAAAAATGATTGACAGTAATGTCTGACTATCTGTCGAAACTGCTACAGACAGCGAACGACATTTGGAAACATTTAAACTTACTGCTATTAAAGCAAGAGGTGGAGGGTTCTATTGATTATTACCAATGACCAAGAGGTTTACAAAAATGGGCAAACTGCTTAGTCTGAAACGTGTTATAAAGGAGAGAGAGAGAGAGAGAGAGAGAGGAGAGAGAGAGAGAGAGAGAGAGTTGAAACCACTGGTCTCTGTTTCAGCCTCTTTCGAGCATTCATTTAAGTGCGCTCTCTCTGTCTCTGTCTGTCTGTCTGTCTGTCTGTCTCTCTCTCTCTCTTTCTCTCTCTCTCTCTCTCTCTCCCTCTCTCTCTCTCTCTCTCAGTGTTGGCGACAGATGACGCAAGAGAAAATTATGTTCGATCATCAGAACTCCAAAGAAACGAAAGATAATGGCCACTTTTATCTGTAACGCTCATTCGACAGGTCTGGTAACTCCACTTTCATCGTTTTGGAGAAAGAAATATTAGATGAACGAAAAGAAAAATGATATATAGATAACAATAAAAGCCATGAGACTAGAAAACTTTTGGGCTGAGTGTCTGTCTTGAACAATAAAGTGCCAGACAAAAACAGCACACTAACGATCTGGGCGGGAAATCAAATATAAGAAATTGTTCAAGAACGGACGAACCCTCTGCGCACTCCACTGATTCCCTGCATCAATTGACTATTATTGCGTCCCTGTTTCGGTTACTGTTTGTTCTCGTCTGCGATTTTTCTTCCTTTTTTTTTCTTCTTCAATATTAACATTGTTCGGTTTTATATTCTGACTTTCCGTCTGGGGGTTTTGTCTCGATATTTTGTTTGTTCTCTCTCTCTCTCTCTCTCTCTCTCTCTCTCTCTCTCTCGTGTGTGTGTGTGTGTGTGTGTGTGTGTGTGTGTGTGTGTGCAGTCGGACAGGCCATCAGCTTTTTCACCTTCCACTTACCATCAGTTTTTTTTTTTCCTTTGACATTCAATCAGTTTTCTCCCTTTCAACACTGCATCAGTTTTTTCCCCTTCGATATTCCTTCGGTTCTTCCCCTTTGACGTTCCTTCGGGTTTT
>CM065734.1:776692-779192 GCA_033310375.1 Conus canariensis
ACCGGTGGAAATAGAGGACACGTATAAACATCGCATGCATCCTACGTGAGAAACTGGAGGAATAAATGAGATAAATGAAAATGAGTGACTGATATTTGAATGGTACGGGAAACGACTGAATGAGCGCCAGTAGGCTGCTCTTCGGCCGGCTCTACCTGGGTAGGCAGCCCGTTGAGTGAGTGAGTGAGGTAGTGTGTTTATTGTAAAGCGCTTAGAGCTTGGTCTGTGACCGAGGATAGGCGCTATATAAATACCCTATATAATAACTGTCATTACCATCATCGTCATCATGATTCGACTATATTGCCAGTAGTAGTGGCAGTAGTAGTAGTTTCATCGTTTCATCATCATTATTATCATTTCAACTCGTATTGTTCTCCCTTTCAGCCTAGTGTTCAGTCTGTCGCCTTTTTGGCACCCATTTGGAAGAGATAAGAGACGGTATGTTCGTCCTTCGTTTTCATTATCTTCAATGTGAATTGTCTTGCTTGAAGAAGACCAAAAGGTCAAAACGCGTTGTGTTTGTTTTGTAATTTGTTTGTTCTTTCATTTGGTGGCACAGTAATTCTCTCTTTGCTCTGATAATGTGATCATCTTTGTTCTAAACACACACACACACACACACAACACACACACACACACACACACACACACACGTGTCTTTGTCTGTTCCCGTCTTCTACCATGCACGCACACACACACACACACACACACACACACACACGCGCGCGCGCGCGCGCGCGACACACACACACACACACACACACACACACACACACACACACGCACACGCACTTGCGCACACATGCAAGCACCACCACACACGTACGCACGCATGTACACAAACACGCGAGTGAGCGCGCGCACATACATCAAAATACACATGCACACGCAGGTACACACGTAAACACACACACACACACACACACACACACACAATATAAGAGAGAGAGAGAGAGAGAGAGAGAGAGAGAGAGAGAGAGAGAGAGAGAGAGAGAGAGCGCTTCCATGATTTGATGTACGGGATATTTGAGATTGTGATATCTTTATGATAATAAATTTGCTCGAATAAGCAAGCATGTGAGCTAACTGGTGTCATTAATCTTGGTTTGAAAACAAAACAAAAACAACAGCAACAACAACAACAGCAACGACAGTAACAAAACAACAAAGAAAGCGAAAGAAAAAACCTTGTCACGAGTCAGCTGAATGTTCTCCCGTCCTTCAGGCAGATTAAGGGATATTGAGATCAGTTGATAACACTTGACTGGGTCTCTTCAAATTATATAGCTATTGAGATCAGCTTCTTTGGGTTCTTCAAGTGTGTGTACTCAGGCATTACCAGAGGGGAATACCCCGAGTCGTATACTGAAGGAGGGAGAGTTACTGGGAAGTGATTCGCATGTCCAGGGGGATAGTAACAAGTACATGTCGACCTGTCGGTCCTGGGTGGGGGAGAGCGTCCACCTCCACCACCGGCTATTCACTGGGTTCTCCAGTGGGCCTGAGGGAAGGCGATCGTGGCAAGCGACCGTCACGGTTCGGTGACCGTCGGCCTGCAGGCAGGGCACAGTGACCATTCAGCCGTTCTTGTCCTGAGGGATGAACACGCTCGGGAAGGCTTCGGCCTATTGAGTGCTTTGCACCTTGTTGGCTATAGAGTGTAGTAAACACTTGAAACATCAGTCCTGGCTTGTGGAGAAGTCTGGGCTGTAGTACAATGGGTAGCTTCGGGGAATCGAACATGAGTTTGAATTGGTGGTTATGCATTAAGCACTCGGTACCCAACTCTGTGTTGGTGCTAGTAGCTGTGGTGTGTGTGTATGTGTAGGTGACTAGTGATTCAATTGGTGGAATGAAAATAATTCAGGGAGCTATTGGTACAAATCGTTGCGATGTGTGTGTGTGTGTGTGGTGTGTGTGTGTGTGTGTGTGTGTGTGTGTGTGTGTTGTGCCAGTGATTCCATTGGTTGAACCTGTTTAACTCGGGTTCTCTTTGGTTGAGAATGGATATAAGATGCTCGGAAAACCAGGAAATGGGGGACTCACTTAGGGAAAGAGAACTCACCCCGTCTTGCTGAGGGCTCAAGAAAATACAGCGAGAAGCAGAGGTTTGCTGTCGCCTTGAAGCCGACGACGGTTTAGAATTGTCTCCTGGGTGGGGACGTAAGACAGTACAGGTTGCTGTAGCCTTGGAGCCGACGACGAGAAGAATTGTCTCCTGTGTGGGGACGGGAGACAGCAAGACGTGTCAGCCTGTTGGGGCCTAGGCAGGGAGCTGCCAGACAACGGTGGGGTGTTTGCAGCCAGAGAAGACCTGTGGAAGAGGCCGACAGGAGCCCTTTCCGTGGAGAGGGCGAAGTGCAGTGGAGTCTGGGAGACTCGGTATGAGGGTGAGCTACGTTGCCAGTGTCCCCCAACTGGGATTTGGCCAATCGGGAGGACACAACAGTGTGGCAGCTTCAGGGATCGTAGTCGCACTGAGAGATGAGAGAACTGA
>CM065734.1:781692-789192 GCA_033310375.1 Conus canariensis
TGTTCTGTTACATGCATTGTGTAGTATTGCACACTATGGCATTGTACTGAATTAACCGGTTTCATCGCGTCAAACTAATGCACACTACCTTGTAATGTGTTTGCATTACATTTAGTTGTATTGATTCGTATTGCATTGTGTTGTATTTCGTATTGCATGGTTTTGTATTGTATGTTATTGTATCGTATCCTACTGATTTTCTCTTGTTTGATTGGTTGGTTTTTGTTTGTTTGTTTTATGGGTGGTGGTGGTGGTGGTGGTGGTTGTACCCTTCTTGTATTACATTGAATTGTATTTCATCGTATTATGGTGTATAGCACCTGTATGGCACTGTATTTTTATTGTATGTAATACATTGCATTGTATGTCCTGCTTTTTGTAAATCACAGTTTATCCTCTCGTAGTGCTATTTCTGTTGCTTCAAAATGGGACAAATAAGGCTAGGTAGGCGTTGCGTGCTGTTTGGCATAATGCTGTATTTGAAAGAAGTTGATTGTATTATTCGACCAAAAATTCTCTTGTTCATTCTTTCTTCCCTTTTTTCCCTTTCTTCCCTCCTTCGTATGATTCCTCTGGTCTTTCTTTCTGTCTTTTCTCTTTCTTTTTCTTTCTTTGTTTCTTTCTCTCTTTTCTTTCTTTCTTTTTTTCTTTTGTAACTGTATACATTATCATTATGAAGATTTATATAGCGGCTATCCTCGGCTAGAGACCAAGCTCCAAGCCAGTCAATATCGTTCAATATCGTTCACTCGATTTCCTTCCTTCCTTCCTTCTTTCCATTTCTCACGCAGGGTGCATGCTATGTGTAACGTGTCATCCATACCAACGGCCAAACTGGCCTTCTCCGAAAGTAAGTGATGGGATTTGACGTGTGAGCAAGATGTTGTGCGTGCGTTCACACACGGAACCTCGGTTTATAGCGTCATTCGAAGGACTGTATGGGAAATGGAGTCAGAACCAATGTTAACTCCGAGGGAAAAATCCCCCTGTACCGAAACGGCCAGGCGGAGATTCGAACCTGCAACCCCAGGATCACCAAGATTACGAGTCCGGCGCTCTACCACTGAGCTATCCGGCCCATCTCCTTTTTGTATTTTATTCTCATTTTCCTTCCCTTTATATATATATATACACACAATAAACTAATAAATTCCAAGGATAAGTACCGAGTACCATTCCAGCAACTTACAGAGCAGCTTGGTGTTGCAATGACTGCAAGAAATATTGAATTATAAACAAAGCTTGCTCTTATGTCTTAGATTGAAGAAATAGGGGGAGATAAGCATTCATATCTGCAGTGGTAGATAATTCTGCCTAACAGTATGTGGTTGAGTGGGTGAATGGGGAAAAATAAAATAAATGCTTCTCAAAATGAGCCTTCAGCAAGCTTATAGTCTCCAAGGGGAGACAACTCACTAACATAGAAGCAAAAGAAAATCATGAAAGAGCAAAACAGGCTATATTTTCTTGTGAAAAGTAGAAAATATAAAAAGATAACCTCTTAAGACACAAGTGCTGAGGGCCAGTTCTTGGAATGAATCCGCAAGGGACTAAATTACAATAAACTAATAATCCCCTATTTCTTCAATTTAAGACATAAAAGCAAGCTTTGTTTATAATTGAATATATATACATATATATATATTTTTTGTTTGTTTGTTTTTTTGTGTTTTTTTTTTATTGTTTTTTTTTGTTTACTTATATATTTTCTTTCTTCCTATGATTCAGTCGACTGTTGTTGTTGTTGTTGTTGTTGTTTTTTTTCGTTCTTTCTTTCCTTCTCACTTTCTCTTTTTTGTCACCCTTTCTTTCTTTCGCTCTTCTCTTCTTTTTTTCTTTCTGTGTGTTGTTCTTTCTTTCTGTAAGTCGTTTGTTCAATTCTTTCCTGTTTTATTTGTTTCCTTTTCATTTCCTTTTTCTTTCGTTCTTTCCTCTTTCCTTCCTTCCTTCCTTCGTTTCATTCCTCTTGTCTTTTTTTTTTTTTTTTTTTTTTTTTGGGGGGGGGGGGGTCACTGTTTGCAACTCCCTTTTGTATTCTTTTGTCACACTCCTTCTCATTTATATGCATCTTTTTTTGTTTATTTATGTATTTCATTTTTCCTGATTCTGTCGACTGTTGTTTTCTTTCTTTCGTTCTTTCTTTCATTCTTTCTTTCTCTTTTTCTTTGTGTAATCCATTCTTTCTCTCTTTTTCTCTCTCCAATCTTCTTTCTGTCTTTTTTCTTTCTTCCTTTCCTTCTTTCTTTCCATCCTTCTTTCTTTTTTTTTAGTAGTGTGTGCAATCCTTTCCTTCTTCCTTTCTTCCCTCTTTATTTAATTCTTTCATTCTGTCTTTCTATATTTATTTATTTCCTTTTTCTTTACATCATCCTTTCTTTCTTCCTTTCTTTCTTCCCTCCATCTTTTAAATCTTTCTCTTTGTCTTTCTTTCATTGTAATAATCCCTTCTTTTTTCTTTTTTTTTTCTTTCTTTCTTCCTTTCCTTCTTTCTTTCCTTCTATCTTTCCTTCTTCTTTCTTTATGTCTGTCTGTCTGCCTGTCTGTCTGTCTGTCTTTCTGTCTTTTTTTTTCTTAATTTCTTTCTCCTCTTTTTTTTTCCTTTCTTTTTTCTTCTTCTATCTCTCTTTTCTTCAGTCTGCCGTTCTTTATTTTCCTTCTTTCGATTTTCTTATCCATTGAGCTAGGGTTGTGTTGTTTACAGTGTCCTCAGACCGAGCTAGGGTCGTGTTGTTTACAGTTTCCTCAGACCGACCGTTCAGGTGGGGAAAAGTCACATCTGATTTCCCAGAAACTGCTTCAGTCTTTCCGTGGGTCAGTTCAGAAATTAACGGAAAGAGCTTTTTCAAAAAAAAAAATAATGCGGGAACAGGAACAGGGAAAGACGAGGAGGACGTCCTCACGTGTCAAGCTTGGCCATCTTTATGTGGAGGGGAACAGTAGTATTGTTAGGTTTTGTCCGGCTATCACGAAAGAGACTGTTATCTCTGAGTACAAGGAAAATCCTGATCTGTCTGCCTGTCTGTCTGTCTCTCTAATTGTTTATGTCTGTTTGTCTCTGTCTCTCTGTCTCTGTCTGTCTGTCTGTCTGTCTGTCTGTCTGTCTGTCTGTCTGTCTCTCTCTCTCTCTCTCTTCTCTTCTCTTCTCTTCTCGTGTGCGTGTGTGTGTGCGTGTGTGTCCGCGTGCGCGCGCGCGCGCGCGCGCGCGCGTGTGTGTGTGTGGCGCGTGTGTGTGTGGTGGGTGGTAGGATGGAGAGAGAGAGAGAGAGAGAAGAGAGAGAGATTTTCAACAAGATCATGCAGAATGCATGTTTTCTTCAAACAATACTATTGGCGAATGATCTGTGTTAATTCTTCATCTTACAAATACTATTGGTCAAATGCATCACCTCTTTTAGCACTCCACAAACAAGGAAAATCTCTCTCTCTCTTCCTCTCTCTCTCTCTCTCTCTCTCCTCTCTCTTCTCTCTCTCTCTCTTCTCTCATCTCCTCTCCTCTCTCACGTAACAAACGTGCCCAGGAAAATGAAATCCAATTTTTTCGTTAAATGTCAGAAAATACCCCCCAAATATTTTAGGCAACCGCTTCAGTTTAGACTGTTGTCGATGCTGATATCATCGAATTATGAACTCAGTATTCAGTAGTCAGCAGTTTACTTTGCTTCCAAACTCAGAAATACTATTCGCAGCTAATTATTTAATGTCATTTGTTTTTCTTTTTTTTTTTCATTCTGTTGTTGGATACATGTCATTAATGTTATGTCAGTTATGTCGAGAATGCATTTATTACATCACTGCTTGCTATGGGGCTATGTTTCTTTTCTTTAGATAATTCTCTCTCTCTCTCTCTCTCTCTCTCTCTCTCTCTCTCTCTCTCTCTCTCTCTTTCTGTGTGTGTGTGTGTGTGTGTGTGTGTGTGTGTGTGTGTGTGTGTGTGTGTGTGTGTGTGTGTGTGTATGTTCGTGTGATTGTTGTCTGTCTGTCTGTCTGTCTCTTTGTGCATGTAAGCCCATGCGTACGTGCATGTGCAGCATGCGTATATGTGTCAGTGTGTGTGTGTGTGTGTGTGTGTGTGTGTGTGTGTGTGTGTGTGTGTGTGTGTGTGAGTGTGTGTGTGTGAGTGTGTTTGTGTGAGTGTGTGTGTGTGTGTGTGTGTGTGTGTGTGTGTGTGTGTGTGTGTGTGTGTGTGTGTGTGTTTTCTTGTGCGCGCGCGTGTATGTGTATAGATGTTTGTGTGTATATTTGTGTATTTATGCGTGGCCCGCGCGCGAGCGTATGTATATACTTGTGTGCATATGATCTAACAACCCTTCCCCACTGCGGAAGAGAAATATCACTGTTGGTCTGAAAACCTAGTTTACAGATCTTAGTCTTTTCTGTCTTTGGTTTGGCATGGAAGAAAGCAGAAAAACAGACCGTATTTGTGATTGCATGTAATGCCACCCAGTTGTAATATTAATTTACACATGTCAGATTGACAATGTGTCATTAGAAACGTTTTTCCTTCACGGTATCTTGATAATGAACAGTACATATTGCAATGACAGACTGTAAACTGACCGTATGTTTAATGCTGAATAGAACTGTTAGAAACGTTGGCATCATTTTGCAGAGAAGTGGAGAACTCATAACCGATGTATTTCCTTCTCTTTAACGATACTTCCCAGGTCGCATACGTACCTCTCCATGAGCCTGATTCTGTTCCTAACCCTAACCTTACTTCCATTTGTAATTTTTTGTTTATTTTATTTCCATTTCTAATTGTTAGCTTATTTTAACCTTACTTCTAATTCTAACCCATGCACTAGCCAGATTTCAGCTACTATCCCTATTCTGGGATATAACGAATCCGTGACGTGTCGAAACGCGCAGCCATACCTTAACTCTTTTAAACTTACCTCTCATCTTGACTCCCCTAAGTCTGACCCTGGCCTTATTTCGAACCAATTTGTAAACTCTGAGCTGTATCATACTTCTAACCCGAGCCCCCTTTCTCCTTCTAACCCTAGCCTGTCTGACCTGGGATATCTTGAACCCTAGACATACCCATCTAATCTGGGATATATGGAACCCCAGACATACCCGTCTAACCTGAGGTATATTGAGCCTGTTTTTTACCCACCCTACCTGTGACATCTGCTACTTGAGACGTATCCGCCCAGCCTGGGACATGTTGAAAACGTACTCGCGTACCCTGGGATATATTGAATGCGAGACGTACCCTCCTCCTAACCTGGGACATGTTGAACCTGAAACGTACTCGCCTGACCTGGGATATATTGAATGCAAGACGTACCCTCCTAACCTGGGACACGTTGAACCTGAAACGTATCCGCCTTACCTGGATCATATCAAACCTGAGACGCACCCGTCTAACCTGGGATATAGTGAACCTGAGATGTACCCGTCTAACCTGGGAGATATTGAATCTGCGATGTACCCGTCTACTCTGGGATTTATTGAACCTGAGATGTACCCGTTTAACCTGGGATATATTGAACCTGAGATGGACCCGTCTAACCTGGGATATATTGAACCAGGAACGTACCTGTCTAACCTGGGATATTTTGAAACAGGAACGTACCCGTCTAACCTGGGAAATTTTAAACCAGGAACGTACCCGTCTAACCTGGGATATGTTGAACCAGGAACGTACCCGCCTAACCTGGGATTTATTCAACCTGAGATGTACCCGTTTAACCTGGGATATACTGAACCTGAGATGTATGCGTCTAACCTGGGATATATTGAACCAGAAACGTACCCACCTAAGCTGGGACATATCGAATCTGAGACGTACCCGTCTATCGTGGGATATATTGAACCAGGAACCTATCGTCTAACGTGGGATATATTGAACAAGGAACCTATCGTCTATCGTGGGATATATTGAACCAGGAACCTATCGTCTAACGTGGGATATATTGAACAAGGAACCTATCGTCTATCGTGGGATATATTGAACCAGTAACCTATCGTCTAACGTGGGATATATTGAACCAGGAACCTATCGTCTAACCTGGGATATATTGAACCAGGAACCTATCGTCTAACCTGGTCATATTGAACCAGGAACCTATCGCCTAACCTGGGATATATTGAACCTGAAACGTACCGAACCTGGAGTTAATTGAACTTTGGACTCGAAACAACTTCATGCTAATGCTTACATTTGTGGTCAGGCTATTGTTGCCCTTGTTCTTCATAAGCTTGATTGTTGATGAGACGGGTTTGCTCCCTTGGAATGTCAAGGAAGAGCGGGTTATGTAGGTGGTGTCACTCACTCCAATTCATCCATTTTCTCTTGTGATGTTAGGCTTTGTTGGGAGTGAGCAATAAAGTGACGTAAAGAGTACCCAACAGGCTCAACAGGTTCAATACACCCAAAGAGGTAAAGGTAGCGTCACATGCACACTAGGCGAGTAATCGCCCTTTCAATACGATTTGACACACGCCACCATCAGGATTTTTGCATAAAATCGCATTATAATCCATGTCTTTTTTTTTTCTTTTTCCTTTTCTTTTCTTTTTCTTTTTTTTTTTATAGCATAAATTTGAGCCAACAAGCGATGTGCACGCACGTATAAACACAAAGACAAACACAGACGCTCACAGACACACAGATACACAGACACACACACACACGCGCGCGCGCGCGCGCGCCCGCATGCGCGCGCACACACACACACCCACACACACCGAACCGTCTCTCCCTCATCCACCCCTCCCCCCCCCCCTCTCTCTCTGTCTTCATCCCTACCCCCCAGCCCACCAACATCACCCTCCACCCCCACCGCCATCTGAACATCAACCACCCCTACACCACCACCATCACCACCACCACCACCACTACCATCACCACCACATCCCCTACCACCACCACCACCACCATCCCTCCTCTAACCCCAGCCCCCAGCCCCCCCCCCCCCCCACCCCAAAAACACCTTAGCCCGAAATGAGTCATCCAGAGAGAGGGTAAACTAGCGACCCAAAGAAAGGAAGAAGGAAGTCGAGGACTGGTGTGTGTGTGTGTGTGTGTGTGTGTGTGTGTGTGTGTGTGTGTGTGTGTGCGCGCGGGCGCGCGCGCGTGTGTGTGTGTGTGTGTGTGTGTGTGTGTGTGTGTGTGTGAGTGTGTGTGTGCGTGTGTTGTGTGTGTGTGTGTGTGTGTGTGTGTGTGTGTGTGTGTGTGTGTGTGTGTGTGTGTGTGTGTGTGTGTGTGTGTGTGTGTGGTGTCTGTGTCTGTGTGTGTGCGCGTGGTCTCTGTGTTGACACAGTGCACCAGAATGGCGTGATGGTATGTTGCAGGTGTGCCGTCGTTGTTGTTGTGTG
The DNA here is from genome assembly GCA_033310375.1 of Conus canariensis. Lineage (NCBI taxonomy): Eukaryota > Metazoa > Mollusca > Gastropoda > Neogastropoda > Conidae > Conus > Conus canariensis. The sequence continues at coordinate 789,019 of CM065734.1, forward strand.
AGAGACACTACTCCCCTCCTGCCCCCCTCCTCCCTCCCCCATCCCACGTTCCGTCCTCTCGCTTCACCTTCACCCCCATCCCCCCAACGCCCAGACTCTCTTCTCCTCCCTCTCCCCCCCCCCCCTCCTCCCATCCGCCAGTTCCCTCCTTCCTTCCAATAGCGCCCCTTCCCC
>CM065734.1:811692-821692 GCA_033310375.1 Conus canariensis
CTCCACTGTGCACAGTCCTCAGCCAGTTTGCCAATGTCACTCCATCCTCTGTCAGCGAGTCTGAGGTCTCTCTCCACTGTCTGTCGCCAGCTCATCCTGGGTCGTCCTCTTTTTCTCTGGCCTGCTGGGGTCCATTTAATGGCCTGGTTTGCAGGTCTTGAAGAGGGTAATCTTAAGACATGACCCAGCCAGTGGAGGCGCCATCTGCAGACGATGGTTGACACGGGGAGCTGTTTGGACCTCTTCCTGACCTCTTCATTTGGTACAAAGTCTGACCATTTGATGCCCAAGATCTTACGTAGGCACTTAGTATCAAAAGCGTCGAGTTTCCTCTCCTGTGTGGTCTTCAGTTGCCAGGTTTCAAATCCATATAACAACGTTGAAATCACACTGGAGTTATAAAATTTCAGTTTGATTCCAAGGGAGAATTTCTTGCTGTTCTGTATTTTGTTCAGCTGATTGAATGCTGATGTTGCCTCCCAATACGACACTTCAGTTCATGGTCGAGGTCATTGGCGTTGTTGATGGAGCTGCCTAGGTATGTGATGTTCTCTACTTCTTCCACTTGTTTTTGGTCGATGAGAACGTCTGTTGGCCCTTGGTGTTTACCGGTAAGCATGTTTTTAATCTTTTTGGCACTGATGATGAGGCCAATGTTGCTTGCAAACTTGCTGATGCTGTCTACAAGCACCTGCAGATCTTGAGTGGTGCTTGCAAGAGCGGCAATGTCATCGGCAAAATCCAGATCTGAAAGGCTGTTTCCTTCTGTCCACTTGATTCCCTTTCCTTGGGTTGCGTGTTTCAGAACCCAGTCAATAGCAAGTGCAAAGAGGAGAGGGGAGAGGATACAACCTTGCCTTACTCCGATGACAACTTCAAACCAGTCACTGTAACCATCTTCCGTTCTGACTTTGCACATGGAGTTTATGCATATCTGCTCAATGGCCGACACAACTTTCTCTGGGATGCCGTAGGTTTTCATGATTTTCCACAATGATGGTCTGTGGACACTGTCAAACGCTTTGGAGAAGTCAATGAAGCTGATGGCCAGGGCTACTTGGTGCTCTCCACACTTCTCGACGATCTGTCTTAGTGTGAAGATCTGCTCCGCACAGGATCGTTTTGGGCGGAAGCCTGCTTGTTGTTCCCTGAGCTCATTGTCCACTACGTCGCGCAGTCGGTTGAGGATGACCTGGCAGTACACTTTCCCTGGTATCGACAGTAGAGTAACTCCTCTCCAGTTGTCGCACTCTGTGAGGTTGCCTTTTTTTGGAATACAGACGACTTCGCCATTCTTCCAATCCTCTGGGATGACGCCGGAGTTTCAAACCTGGTTACAGAGACTGCACATCCAAGAGACAATGCAGTCACCGCCACCTTTGAGCATTTCCGCTGTTATTCCGTCGAACCCAGGGGACTTATTGTTCTTTAATATCTTTAATGGCTGTTCTGATCTCCTCTTCAGTAAAGTCATCGGTGTTGATTGGGAGCAGGAGGGATGGGTCTTCTGCCTCAGCTGGTGTGGGTGGCTCGGGTCTGTTTAGTAAAAAGAAAGAAAAAAGACAAGTAAATGACCATATATATATATATATATATATATATATATATATATATATACATAAATGAATACGTAATAGAATGCATAACGAAAGTAAGGAAAAAAAGAAAGAAAGGAAGGAAGAGAAGAGAAAAGAAAAGAAGAAAGAAAGAAAGGAAAAAAGTAAGAAAAAAACGAAACAAAGAAACAAACGAACAAATGAACAAACAGTTCTACGAGTCAGTCAACCGATGTATGTAGATCACTGATCTATACAACCAGTGATCAACCGAACGAATAAATAACCCCGGATCGTAATCAACTACTAATGATATACCTACCATCCTGCTTTAATTAAACCCCCTACCTAATTCACCAACCAAACTACCTATCAAGCTGCCCCTGTTGAAATCACTGTAGTTGTCGACAACCAGTCTCTCAATCATTCTTCAGTCGCTTTATTCCCTCGCTCAGTCCCATTCGCTCATTCATCCAACCGCACAGAAAAGAGAGACAGACAGAAAGAAAGACATCCGCGTCGATCATGATTTATTCATTCATCCGCCGCCCCCCCCCCCCTCCCCCATCCCCCATGCTCCCCTTCCTCTCCCCCTTCCCCCTCTCCAACTCCCCCACCTTCTGGCTCTCACTCCTCCATACCAGCCAGTTTGTCGATGTGGCAGCATAGGTCATCACGACCTGCCAGAAGAGGAAGGAGGGTCGGCACTGACAGAAAGGATAAATAAGTAAAAGGAACGGTGACAGTCAGACGGAGACAGATAGGCGCGGGAGGGGGGTGGGATGTGGGGTGGGGGGGTGGGGCGCAGGCGGGGAAGAGCCGATAAAACGGACAAACAGACAAAGAGTCTGGACATCTTGTTGGTTGGTGGTGGTGTCCGGTCAAGCGGTCACTGCGACATATGGTCGGATCTTTTTCTGTCTTTTTTTTCTTCTTTTTTTTTTTTTTTAAACCACTGGCCTGATCTGACTTGCCGTAGCGTCCAGCGTCCAGCCAAGGTCACGTTCGTTGAAGACCTGACCAAGTGCAGTGTCCAGTATTGAGGAATGAGGCCTGCTGGTGTGGAGGTTAGGAAAGGGTAAGAGGAGGGGGAGGATGGGGGTGGGTGGGATGGGATGTGGTGGGGTGGGTTGGGTGAGGTTTGTCAGGAGGATGGGAGTGTGGGGGCAGAGAAGGGTGAGGAGGGAGGGAGGGAGGTGGAAGGGCAGAAATTGGGGCGGCCAGGCAGAGAGAGGATCTGATAGTGTTGGTATGTGACAATTCCATATTGCGGTGTTTCCTTTCTTTTTAACCATTCTTTTTCTTCTTTCATTCTTTCCTTCTTTCTTCCCCTCTTCTTTCCGTCTTTACACTCTTCTTCCTTTCTTTCTTTCTTGCCTTGTTTCCTTCTTTCTGTCTCTCCTTTTTTTTTCTTTTCTGTTTGTCATTTCTTTCTGTTCACTTTTCCCTCCTTCCTTTCTTTTTCTTTCGTCTTTCCTCCTCTCTCTGTCTGTCTGTCTGTCTGTCTGTCTCTGTCTGTCTGTCTGTCTGTCTGTCTGTCTGTTCCTCTTCTGTCTCTCTTCTCTCTCTCTCTCTCTTTCTTCTAAATTTCTTCTCTTCCATTCCTTTTTTTTCTTCTTGCTCTCCCTTTTTGTATTGTCTGTTTCTTCTCTCTCCTCTCATATTGTTCGTCCCCCCTTCCTTCCTTCCTTCTGTCATTCCTTCTTCTGTGTTTGTGTCATTTTTCTTCTGTCAGGTTTTCAGGGAAATAAAAGTTGAAGTTCGTGGGCCGCCAGATGAACACAACAAATAACATTGACGCAACATGCCTTGACCTGCTGGTCATCTTCAGACCGGACAACAACAAACAAACAAACAAACAAACGACGGAAGTAAACACGCAGTGGTGAAAAGCAAGTGTGGGTGAGTAATTTTCTTTCTGTTTGTTCCCAAGTGCAAACGCTTTTATTTGCTTGTAAAGAAATTTACAGATGGAAAACGTGAAAAAAAAAAAAAAACAGCACTAAAAAGAAAAAAAAATGACAGTAGATCTTATCTTACATCAATACATTACAAAGCTGCAATGAGTTTGCAAAAAGAACAGCGAATCCTATTTAACATATACATATTACAAAATAAGTACAACATTGTGTCTACACTGTCAGTGTCACACAGTAACCTTACTATTTTGGAGCGTTGTCCTTTTTTTCGAAATCAATAGTCAGAGAGAGACAGACAGACAGACAAAGAGACAGACAGACAGACAGACAAAAAACCCAAAAAAACCCTAGATTCCTAAAGTTTTCTATACAGAAGCATAGGAATCGACATCAACAGTACAAATAAATTACTTATCCAGAAACGACGGTTGACTTTTAGCTGCCACGCTAGGCTTTGCTCAGGACTACACATATACATACACGTGCGCGCGCGAGCACGAGCACATAAATCTTAGTTTTCAATTAAAAAAAATCATATTGTTGCCATTTGTTTGCAAAATCAACATAGTTCATGTTCATTTTTGCAATGCATTTTTTTACTTGGTATTTGGTTTTGAAATATTTCCTGAAGACTGGAAACAGAGGAAACGCCTTTTCAGCTCTGGATTTGTATGCAAAGAACTTCGCAGAGATAATAATGTAATCGAGTATGATGTCAGTTTTTATCGCAATTTTCAGTTATTATAAAAAAAGGTTTAAGGGGATGGATTGGGAGACGGGGGTGGGGTGGGGGATGGAATGGAAAAGACGACTTTTTTGTTTTTGTTTTTGTTTTTTGTTTTTTTTGTTTGTTTGTTTTTGACACAGGAATACTAAATCAGGCGCAGGCAACAGAGGGAATCACTTAGTTCAGCATTCTGAACAGAACCATTTGCTTAGGACTGCTCGGATCCACTTACGTCCCTGGAGGAGAACTCGGGGGACCCGTGTCTTCACCAGCTGTGACAATCCGCCCATGGGACGTCACGCTAGAACATGACCTATGATATCGTGTAGTGTTTCCAATGCTGCCGGTGAAACGTCACAATCCCACGAACTCCCAAAGGCGGTGGGGGGGGGGGGGGGGGGGGGGGGGGGGGGGGGGGGGGGGGGGGGGGGGGCAGTGGAAGTTATATTAGTGAAGGGGAATGGGAAAGAACTCTTACAAAGAAATGTCATCACTCAAAGTGAGTCTTTTCTAAATAATCAAAATAAATCCATATTCCCAAAGCTGTCAAACTTCGTTCTTTTTTTTTTGTTTGTTTTTTTTGTTGTTGTTGTTTTCTAATCTCACCTCCTTCTCCCTCCCTCCCTCCCCCCTTCCCCTTCCGCTCTCCAGCCCTCCTACTCCGCCATCCCCCACCCCCACCCCCGCGCTCCATCCCTCAGATTCCTAGCCCCATCCCTTTCATCATTTTCGTAGTAACTGAGAACTGTCCATCCAGAGTTGTTGGTTAGTTTTTGTTGGGTTTTTTTTTTTTTTTCTCTCTCCCCCTGCATGTTTACTTCCGTTGTTTGTTTGTTTGTTGTCGTCTGACCTGAAAATGACCAATAGATCCAGGCTTCTTACTTTAATATTTGTTGCGTTTGTCTGGTGGTTCAATGACCCAGCTTTTTTTTTTTTTTTTGGTCCTTCATTCTATCCTTTTAGTGCATATTCTGTGTGCTGGCGGGTAAGAGAGTGTATGGGCGTGCGAGAGAGAGAGAGTACGGGCGGGTGGAAGAGTATATAGACGGGTGGAGAGTGTCGGTGGAGACCATATGGACGGGTGGAAGAGTATATGGGCGGGTGGGAGAGTGTATGGGCGGGTGGAAGTAGTATGGGCGGGTGGGAGAGTGTATGGGCGGGTGGAAGAGTATATGGGCGGGTGGGAGAGTGTATGGGCGAGTGGGAGAGGGTATGGGCGAGTGGGAGAGGGTATGGGCCGGTGGAAGAGTCTGTGGGCGGGTATAAGAGAGTACGGGTGGATGGGTTAGTGAATGGAGGGATGGGAGAGCGGATGGGTGGGGATGTACAGGGTGGGGGAAGTGTATGGACGGGTGGGAGAGTGTACGCGCGAGTGGGAGAGTGTGTGGGCGGATGGGAGAGTGTGTGGGCATGTTGAAGAGTGTACGAGCGGGTGGGTGGGTCTATGAACGAATGGGAGAGCGGATGGGCGGGGGTAGGGTGGAGGGAGCGTCTAGACGGGTGGGAGAGTGTGCAGTATAAGATAACAATATTGGCAGTACAAGACAGTGCGTGCGCCATCTTCCATTCAGGCCAAAATCCCAACACAAAGCGAACTAATCAGACTATAATCACATGATCAAAGGACCAGTCAACTGTTCCGTGCTCAACGTATGGCCACATCAAAGACAGGTGGCAGCAGCGACCGATCAGAATCCACGTTAACCTTTGTCGGTGCCAGACAATGACGCTAGTGTTAGCCAGCAGCGGCGCACGAGCCCCTGAGCAGGGACAGCGCTGGAACGACTAAATGGCGTGAGCCACTCTTCCGAAGAGGCCTAATGTGTCTGCACAGGTCAGCACAGCGCAATGCACGTGCAGCTGGTTTATGCAGCGCCAAGGCCACAGATATGCTGAAAGGGGGCGGCAGTGGGCTGACTCACTCTCAAAGATATTCCCGGATCGACGGTTCGAATTTCCGTCCACGACTGCCAGTATGAATCCCTGGCCAGTTTCTTGGAACAATCGTGAGAAATTTACGGAATTTGTGACCACACGCACGCACGCACGCACACAAACACGCACGCACGCACGCACACGCACACACACACACACACCAACACACACACACACACACCACAACATAGCAACACACACACACACACACACACACACACACACACACACACACACACACACACACACATCACAACATCACAACACACACACACACACACACACACACACACACACACACACACACCACAACATAGCAACACACACACACACACACACACACACACACACACACACACACACACACACACACACACACAATCGTGCGCATAAGTACACAATCCATTCTATGGTTTGTTTGTTTTTTTACGTCCTATCAAAACGTAGATTTGATGACATAACATAACCATCCCCTTGTCTTCAGATTCAAATCCCAGCAAAGACAGAAGAAGAGAAGAAGAAGAAGAAGAAGAAGAAGAAGAAGAAGAAGAAGAAGAAGAAAAAGAAGAAGAAGAAGAAGAAAGAAAGAAAGAAAGAAAGAAAGAAAAAAAAGTCACATGATGAAACGACCAATCACAGTGTCAAACTCAAAGGGCGGTCCACATCAAAGACGCACGAGAGCAGCGACCAATCACATGTCACGTTAACCCATGTCAGAGAAAGACTTCAGGTTTCGTAACCAATCAACGAGTCCTTGAACCGAGGAAAACCGCTCATCTCTTAATGGAACCGACAGAGTGGCGCCGCGAACTGCACTTCCGAACAGACCTGCCACGCAAATCACCACACTGAATGGAACAGCACGCAACGGCGGACATCAAACGGCGGAGGGGGATAAATGTTTCGCGGTCTTATCCACCATTCATTCTTCTCGGAGTCCCGTTTGCTTCATGATCCAGTTTCTGGCATGCATCCACAAGTCACCGCAGCCAGAGAGAGAGAGGAGAGAGAGAGAGAGAGAGAGAGAGAGAAGAGCGAGAGAGAGAGAGAGGTTATTCAGTTGGCTGGGGCCGGAACAGCTTAGTGGTAGAGCGCCGGACTCGTAATCTTGGGGTTGCGGGTTCGAATCTCCGCCAGGTCGTTTCGGAACAGGGGGATTTTTCCCTCGGAGTTAACATTTGTTCTGACTCCATTTCCCATAGTCCTTCGAATGAGACTATAAACCGAGGTTCCGTGTATGAACGCACGCACAACATCTTGCACACACGTAAAATCCCATCACAAATTTTCCGAAGAGAAGGCCAGTTTGGCCATTGGTGTGGATGACACGTTACACATAGCATGCACCTTCCCGAAGTTGGAGTATGGCTGCCGTAATGGCGGGATAAAAAAAAACAAAACAAAAACGGTCATACACACAAAACTCCACTCCCATTGTTGGGTAGATGGGATTCATCCTTGCCTGTCTATACAGGGTGTGTCCGCAGGAGTATCAGCCTGCGTACGCAGAAAAAAAAAATTAGTTGACTGAGCTGCCCGCTTGGGTCACCACATATCCCAGTCTATTGTTGTCCGTTGTTCACCAAGGGCGGCTTGTTTCCTGCATGGAGTCTGTATCTTCAAGCTTACCAGTTAGGCGCGAGTGTGGGCCTCTTATGCTGCCAGCTGACCGTAAGCTACCAGCAGCACAGTCCCTTGCAGATGCAGCCTACTTCTTATCCCACAACCGCGCACATGTCACGTGTTGTACGTAACAGCAGAGTCAGTTCCAACTAGTTACTCATCTTTAGCCAAAAAATCCACACACTGGGAAGATGCTGTTTGCACTGCTTACAGGTATATGCTCTCTCTCTCTCTCTCTCTCTCTCTCTCTCTCTCTCTCTCTCTCTCTCTCTCTCTCTCTCTCTCTCAGTGACCATGGATGATGTCGACAAAGGCACTGAACCGATGCTTGTGGAATGCGCGCAAAGCAGACAATACTATGGTATGCCTTTCTTCATCAGGTGGGGGAGAGTTCCGCAATACTCTGTTTCATTTCAGATATTGTCTTTTCTGTTCAAATATCCTCTCGTTGTGGTGGAGTCTGTACTCAATGTGTTAATTACGATACACATGTTTGTGAGTAGTCAACAAAAGTACGGAAAATAAACGCAAAATGCTCTCTTTGGAACCGTTATAAGGATGCAGTTGCTGCTGTTAGCGTCGGGAGGGGGGGGGGGGGGGGGGGGGCAAATAGGAGCAGGCAGCAAAACCGTGAATCGACGGCAGGCAGAGAGCCTATCACATCGACAGCAAGTAACGAATTATTTCAATGTTCTCAAGTGCATCGCTTCTGGCAAGAGGCGGAAATACTTATCCTCTGCTCTTCTGATCTAAGGAAACAGGTACGACCCACCAGCGCCAAAGTCACAGACCGGGAAACGTGTGGGCCAGTGGATAATACGATAGCTGCGGACGTGACAGATATCTGGGTCTGACGATTCCAGTCTCCTTTGAAACTCTTTTTCCCTTCGTCTATTCTCTAGACTTGATGTTGTGATCTGAACGCTAATCTTTCGGATAAGGTGATTTACTAACGTCCCGTTTTGGCCGTGTGTTGGACGCACGTGCAAGAACCCCAAACAACAAGGAAACTGTACCTGCCATTTTGTTAGTTATACATAGCCTACACAGCCCCCTTTGTGGGGGAATCAGTTTCCTGATTAGGGCGAAATAAAGTGTTAATGCAGTGAAAGAAAAGCAGTTGCAGCATCAGTCTGCATGCCATGAATTCTATCTTTAGGAGACGAAATTAATAAAGTTCTTATTCTTGGTCTCCTTGTTCATGCTTTTGCTTCTCCTCCTCCTCCTCTCTCTTCTTCTTCTTCTCCCTCCTCCTCCTCCTCCTCCACCACCTCCTCCTCCTCCTCCTCCTTTTCTTCTTCTTCTTCTTCTTCTCCTCCTCCTTCTCCTCCTTTCCAGTGTCAAATGGTATTACGCTGAAGCACAATTTATAAGTTCCTCCAGTTCTATCAGTTGTGTTCCGAGCCTTGAGTCTATGCACATGTTTTCCCTGTCCATTCTGTAATCTCGCCAGTCCATCATATTTTATTCTGTCGTTCCTTCCATCTCCCCCGCCCTCGACTTTTAGAGTGTTGGGACTTGCATGATGCGAGACACAAACATTTTACAGCAGATTCCATGAAAACCTTGTTCAGAGATGTTCCACCTGATGCGATCTTTGAATTCTTGAAAGAGATTAACATTTATCATCGGATCTGAGATTTCATAGTGGAAAGATTTTAAACCAAATTTCGGGTGGTTTTTTAGAAGATGTGTTTTAAAGAGTTGTGTGAATGAATGACTTGTGAGTTGACTTCAACGCGGTGACAGCCCTGATATGGCCCTTTGCGGTCGGCTGGGCCATCTGCAACATCACCTTACCTTACCTTACCTTACCTTACCTTACCTTACCTTACCTTACCTCCCTCGACTATTCCCTGGAAGATTGCTTTAGCAAGACCATTGGATCTTGTAACAATACCAACCAGTAAAATTATTAGCCTCCAATTTGAACAAAAATCGGGGGAAAAAAAACAAAACAAACAAAAAAAACATTGGTGACAGTGGAGATTTTTGTCTGAACCTTGCGTACGGTGCTAATGAGTCATATTTCAAACCATTTCCAGTCAAGTTATGATGTTTACAGGCCAGTCAACCACCAAGTCCACGGCAGGGCTGTCGTCCTCTCTCAAACAATGCCGCATTTCCTTCACTCCAAGGACCAAATCGATATTCTTCGCCCCGTCTGTCAAACCTTTGGTTTACTAATCTCCCACAAGAACGGTGCCTCCAAGCAGTCGATGCTGAGCTGTGGCCGCGAC